>SMOI01000488.1:0-21002 GCA_008000375.1 Poteriospumella lacustris | reverse complement strand
TGATGACTGCAGTTTATCCAGTGAGGCGGGTCCTCGTTTGCAGCCTTTTTTGGAGTTTTTCTGAGTGCGACACATCGAGACACTGATGCTTTGTCATCGGTTTTCCATTCCTTTTCCTTCGATGCGGGTCACGACGACGACGATGCACAAGATGATGGTGATGCCACGATGACGACGACGCCAGAAACGAAACCTGCGAGATTCGGACGTACATAGGCGTGGATGAAGTAACATCAGTATTGGATTATGGAATGACATTAACGTACGGCAAGAATTTGGCGGTTGGAGTCGGATTTGCGGAAGAGGACAGCTCTTACATGTTGATGATAGATACCGATGATTGGATTCTAACTCAGACAACAACCAAAGAACAACAGGAGGGGCAACTTGGTTATCTGTGCAAGATCTGTTTGCATATTGTCTTGTCCCCGTGAGGCATCAGAGTTTCGCAACCAAGAAGAAGCGGTACAGATCATCGTTGCCTGTCCGAACGTTCACTCGGGAAAAATGTCCAGTCTGGATGATAAAATTTCTCAAATTATGTCAGGAAACTTCATCATCAATCGAGAAGGAGGTGGAAGCGATAATGTGCGTGACTTACTGCCCAGTGGACCTTCTCGGATGAATTCAACCCGACCGTCGATCCCGACCAGTGTTTCCACAAGGTTGCAGTCCAATTCGGATGATGATGAAGAAATTGTTGAACATCCTACATATGATGATGTGTACAATAGCTTATCTGACCCGATTCCTCCGCGAGACAGCTATCGTGCCAATCAGCAGCAACAACAGCCGCAGCTACCTCAAAAGACAGATGTCCCGGCGTCGACTCTTGATCCATTCCAACAGACTGTCAATCTTCAGCTAGAGAAGCCGGCAGCGGTTCAAGTTATATCATCACCTGTTGATAATGCACCCAGTCCTGTGGGAGACAGTCGAGATGACGGACACGATTTGAGTTTCTTGGGTGTAGCCGAGAACAGTGGAGACATCCCGTACGAATTGAGTGTTTCGGATGCTCAAGATCACACGTTCACAGTTGATGACTTGGCAGCAGCGAACGATATAGCCAAGAATTTGTCGATTGCTCTGGATGCGAAGTCGGTCGAAAGTTCGCCGGCGAAGCCCAAGTCCGTGGTGACCTCAAGGGACTCACCCGCACGGCCAGGGAAGTCATCCATTCCTTCCTCTCCTGCTTCGAAAGCCCAAGTTTCAAAGCAACCACCGTCCGTGAGTACACCTTCTCGTCTTCCTTCGTCGGCCAGGCCACCTGTTGCATCTTCTCGCTCACAGAGCAATCCACGAGGGAACAGCACCCCACAAAAGGCGGCTCCCACGACACCCTCGCGGTCAGGTGTATCTCAATCGGCCTCCAGAAACCCATCTACTCCCGGAAGTGGCATGATAACCCCTGTACGTGGTCAAGAACGTTCTCGAGCTGCTAGCCCTGACTGCACCGTTGCTTCCAATGCGAATGATCGTGTCATCCGTTTGGCTGCCCGTGTTCGCCCAATGAACAGTTCGGAGCAGGGCAAACGTGCCCGACGATCCATTTCCAAGGTCGGCAATGACATCGTCGTAGTCAATCCTAATTCGTTTCAAGCCGAACCTGACACCATCGCCGCCGCCGCTATCGCTGTCAACAATTCCGAATGGGCGCATGCATTCAACTTCGACCATTGTCTTTGGTCCTATGATATCGCTACGCATACCGAAGATATCTACGATCAACCATCGATTCATGAACAATTAGGATTGGAAATGGTTGAAAGTGTATTGAATGGTGTCAACGTCTCTTGTTTTGTCTACGGTCATTCGGGTTCGGGCAAAACCTACACCCTGTTTGGTGGACCCGATCCTTCGTCACAAGCGTTAACCAGAACCTCTTCCTCCTCCTCCAACAACAACAAACGTACCACCAGTCCATCTCCTCATCAATCACGGGCGCATTCTGCTCGTAAGATGGTGGTCATTCCCGAGACCGCGTTGCAATTGACGCCACAATCCGGTTTGGTACCCCGTGTCTTCCATGACATTGTCCGGACCATCAAGGACAACATGGTCTCCATGCGTGAATCCCGTATCTTCTTCTCGTATTACATGATTTACAACGATATGGTCGTCGATTTATTGACGGAACCTCCATCGGAACCTCCGCGTGAGGACCAACAAGACACGTTGGATGCGTTGCGTGTCCGGGAACATCCGGTCTATGGACCTTACGTCGAGAACTTGAAACGGGTAGAAGTCTTTGCCGTCGAAGATGTCTTTCGGTTGATTGCCGAAGGTGATGCACATCGGGCATTCATTCAAACGGCGTGGCATTTGTCCGGCTCCCGTTACCATGCGATTGCGTCGTTGGATCTCACCGCCGCCGATTTGAACGAGATCTTACGGGTCGACCCCAACCGCCGGGTGCTCCTCGATCATCACAATGCTGCGCAACAATCGTCGAATATCCAACAGGCGATTGCGCAATCGTTGGCCATGTCAGGCACCTCGCATGCCACCACGGCCACCACCAACAACGTCGGAAGCAACAACACGTTACCGTTCCGCATTGAAGGTGAACAGTTCCGTCACGATGGATCCGGACGGGTGATCAAGATTCAAATGATTGATTTGGCCGGGTCGGAATCCGAGGCCACCACCACCGCAAACACCAACGGGGACCATGCCGCGTCGTCAACGGCGGCCCATGCCCACGACGAGCAGGTCTGGTCGGGCAGTAACTACATGGATACGACCCCGAATCGTCGGTTGAAACAAGCGATGGACCGGGACAAGAAAGAAATGCGCTCGATTCGTCAATCGTTGACGACGTTGGGGTTCATTATTCAATCGCTTGCGAAAGGTGCCGCGACGAAATCGTTGCCATATCGTGACGCGACGTTGACGTTCCTCCTGCGCGATTGTTTGAATGGCTACCAGCACACGACGTTGATTGGGACGATCTCTCCGGCGCATACCCAATTCGACGAGACGTTGTCGACGTTGCGGTATTTGGAGAAGTTCAATCTGTTGATGATGCATCGACGACGGGTAGCGGCGGGACCACACTCGAACCAAGCGGTGCCCTTGGGCCTTAGCATCAGCAAAGCGGCGTTGAAAGAACCACGGGCGGTGTTGATAGACAACTTCCGCAAGTTCCATTCGGATTTGGATGTGAATCACAAGGGCTCGGTCATGCAACGGCAACTGCTGAAAGAAACCGTCGCCGATCCACAACAACGGATCGCGAAACTGACGCGGGGTTCCACCGAACCGAGTATTTCGGTGTATTCGCAGCCGTCGCCTGGTGGAGGCCCCTTCACACCGGCCCGAGGCGGTGGCGGTGGCGGCGGTGGCGGTGGTGTGGGGTCGTTGAACATGACGTTCACCAGCCCCATCGACGGGTCGTTGCGCCGCCTACGAGACATCACAGCGGAGGATTTGGATCATTTGCAATCGTCGTATCGTGACTTGCAAAGCCGCGTTTTGGAATTGCAAATTGATTTCGACGCGGTCCGTACCGACCGCGATACGCTGATGGTGGAACTGCGGGCGACCCGAGAACGGTTGCAAGAATTGGAAGACGACCGGGACCAAGCGCATTACAAGACGCAGAACGTCCACAAGGCGTTGAAGAACTACGAGAAAGAAGTCCTGGAACTGCGGGGGCAACTGCGTCGTCGGGAGGAAGAAAACGACCGGCTGTTGTCCGATTTGACGGAGCAAAAGCAAGCGCGACAAGGCTCGGAACAAGCGTATCATGCGCGGACGAAGGAGTTTCTGCAACGGTTTGATTCCGTGACGAAGTACGTTGTTGTCGTTTTGGCGTTGGTGGTGGGAGGGGGAGGCTTTCGTGTGCTGACTGTGTCTCTGTGTCTGTGTCTGTGTCTCTGTGCCTGTTACTAGGGAGAAGAAAGCCTTACAAGCGGCGTTGGAACTTGCTTCGCACAAGGATTCGTTGTTTACCAACGAAAAGAACGATCTGGTGGCCCATCTGACCCGGTTGAAAGCCGAATTGGAACAACACGTGCGTACGATCGAAGACCAATCGATCGAAATCCGTGTCCTACGACAGGACGTCCACGTGTTGAAAGAAGTCGCCGAGGTCAAAGACGTGCTCGAACACGAGAAACGAGACCTCGAACAAGATCGACACGAGTTGCTCTTGAAACTCGACGGGCTCGTGCAGGACCATCAAGAATTGTGCAACGAACGCGATTCGTTGGTGGCGATGTTGAAGCAAAAGGATTCGTTGTTGTGGCTGCAATCGCAGCAATCGGAGGCCTCGATCAAGATGCTGCAACAACGTCAACAGGCGCTGGAACGTGCCGCAACCGACGCCGCAACCGGTGGCGGTGGCAGTGGCGGTACTGGGGCAGGAGACTTCCAGAAGCTGTTGGACTCGTTGCGTGAGCTGTTCGATCGCGAGGGGCAAGTCTTCACCGCCGCCGATGGCTCGGCGGCCTTGATGGACACTGCCACGTTGATTACGTTGATTCGCGAGTTGAAAGAGAAGATCGTGTTGTTCGACCGCATCGAACAGGAGTTCCACGCGTTGGAAGCGCGCTACCAACACGAGACGCAGCTGCGGCAACAGGCGGACGACAAGTTCTACGATTTGTCGCGGAGTCTGCAATCGGCGGAGATGTCCAACGCGGAGCTGAGCAAGCAATTGGTGGAGGTGCACCGGGAGTTGGAGGCGATGAAACGGGTGAAGGCGACGACGGCGGCGGCCTCGGCGGCCTCGGCGGCGGAGCTGCCTCGGTCGCCGAGTCAGTACTACCACCACAGCCACCACTCGTCATCGATGGCGGCCAACAGCTTCCGCATGGCGACCAATGCCGCCACTGCGACGTCAGTGGAGATCACGGAGCTGCAGACGCTGAACCGGCACCTGCAGGAGCGTGTCGACCAGCTCGTCGACGAGAACCAACGGCTCGTGGCGCAGTCGCTCACGGCGCAGAAAGAAGCGCAAACGGCCCGGGAGGAAGTCACCGCGACGCAGAATACGATGCAACGTGAATTTGCGTCGTTGTGGATGTCGGTGCAGGAGTTGAACAAGTTGGACGCGCTCAAGGACAAGTCGATTCAAGAATTGATTCACGAGCGCACCCAGTTGACGCTCGAGCGCGACACCGCCGTCGAGCGGTTGCGGGCGACGACCGTCGAATGCGAAACGTTGCGCAAAGAATTGGACGACGTCGATGCGGACTTGCAACGGGCGGTGGGGATGGACCATCGGCTGCTGCATCGACAGGGGCTGGCGTTACCCCCCACGGCGGCGGCACCGTCGATGGCGTCGTCTGTCGCGGCGACACCGATGGCGCCACCACCGCCGCAGCACCAGCAGCAGCACCACCAGCTGTACCAGCAGCAGCAGCACCACCACCACCAGCAGCAGCAGCAGCAGCAGCAGCAGCAGCAGCAGCAGCAGGCGACGGTGTCGCCGCAGCACTCGGTGGTCTTCCTGCAGCCCACGGGTACCTGTTCGTCATCTTCGTCGTCGTCGTTGGCAGCGCAGCCGGTTCCGTCGATGTCCCAAGCGACGCCGATGTCGTTGCAGGGCTCGACGATGGTGCCGGTGATGATGGTGCCCCAGCAGGCGCTGTCGCAGATGATGCTGCAACAGCAGCAGCAGCCCCCTCAGTCTGCACAAGCGCCACCCCCGCCACCGTTCCCGGTGTATCAAAACGGACGCTCCGATGCGGGTCATGGAGGCGGCAGCAGCAGCAGCAGCAACAACAATGGAGGAGGCGCTGGCGGTGGAGGTGGAGGACGTAGCCTGGGCCGCACGGGTCGTCTGCGCTACCGTAACGAAGGTGACGACGACGACGATGACGATGGGTTACGCGAAGAGGTAAGTGCACGACCGCCGACGCAGTTGGCGTCCCTGGCTATTGTGGTCTTATCTCATTCTCTCTGTTCTCTGTTCTCTGTTCTCTGTTCTCGGTGGTAGATTTTGATGCACCAGATCGAAGAGTTGACGGGTTTCTTGCACGACGAGGAGCGGTTGAAGCGTGTGCGCATCGCGAAGAACACCCCGTCGCCACCGGCCACCCAAGCCGCTGCGTTCCGTCACCATCAGCAGCAACAGCAGCAACAGCAGCAAGCACCTCCCGCCGCGATGATGCCCATGGGGTTGTTCACCCCACAGCAATCGGGACAGAAGCTGACCGCGCGTGATTTGTCGGCGCAACGTGGTCGTCCAGCAGCAGCCGTGTCGGTGTCGCAGCCGTCGGCCATGAGCAGCAACAACAGTCACCACAGCTTCTCGGCCTCCCAGCAGCATCAGCAGCAGCAGCAACAACAACAACGATCGACGACTCCGTCGCAATCCCGTCGCTACTACTAACAGGCAGGCGACAACCGTCCCCGTCGCTGTCGCCGTCCAGTGTGCAGGCGATGATGGCGGGTGGCCTCGCCTCTACTGTCTCTGCCTCCGTCTCTGCTCGTACTGGCTGAGCACGTTAGTGAGTGTGTTTTGTTTCAGTGTTTGTTTGTTTCAATTGGTTTTCTGTCTTTGGTTTGTGTCGTGAGATAATCAATTAAGGGCACCGCTACCCCGGGCAAGTAAAGCATAAGTGTGATTCGCAATACCTCTCTCCTGTGCGGTGGTCAGAGCGGGGCGTTACCTGTAGTGAACATGCCTATGCATGTGTGATTCTCTTCACTACAAGAGGGGGGCGTCTTATACTGCTTATGGCTGCAAACGGGCCAACTGCCAACCGTCCGTGGTGGTATCGGGGCGTTCAAAGGCCAAACGATCGTGTAAACGGCTCTCACGCCCCTTCCAGAACTCGATACGCAACGGTTTCAATCGGAAACCACCCCAATGCGGTGGCTTTGGAATCGTTTCCGCTTGGCCATACGTCTGCACGACTTGTTGTTCTTGTGCTTCCAAGGCAGCACGATCCGTGATAACACGGCTCTGATTGCTGGACCACGCACCGAGTTGACTGCCACGCGGTCGGCTATGGAAATAGGCAGTCGATTCTTCGACAGAGACTTTCTCCACCACTCCTTCAATACGAACAGAGCGTTCCAAATCTCCCCACCAAAAGGTTAAACAAGCATTCGGATTCTGCGCAAGCTCATCTCCCTTACGCGATTCATAATTCGTGAACCATACGAAACCGTCTTTGTCGAAGCCTTTGAGGAGCACGTATCTCGACGACGGCTTGTTGTTCAAACACGTAGACAAGCACATCGCATTTGGCTCCAATACTTTGGCATCGCATGCATCCTTCAACCACACCGAAAACAAGGCAAACGGGCCAGCGTTGACGTTGGGATCGTTCTCGTCCAATCCCTGCTTCGAATACTCCTTTCGTAAATCCGCAACAACAGTTGATAGAGCACGTGTGCCACTTGCATGAACGACGGCAGGCTTCACAGCGCGACCACGACGGATCAAAGCCACCGAGCATCTGGCCGCCACACCGAACGCAACGACTTTCATCAGTCCATCCAACGCTGCACTGGTCATCACTTTTGTTTTGTTGTTTCCTTTTTGCCACCTTTTGTTTCAAATAGGAAACAATGCAGCCACAACCTATATGCTTACAATCCGTAATAGATGCAAGGCAACTTTATTCCCAAGGCAGAGCAGATGATGAAGAAAGCCAAGACCAACAAGCAAGCGAAGAAGAAGAAGAAGAAGATGCGTGACTCAGTGGACAAAATGCGTTTCAATTTCTGCGCGATGCTCTCTGCTGCTCTCTCGCTCTCTCATCGACTTTGGAGTTCATTTGGTCTGTGCACGACAAACGATCACCAAACAATCACAAAAGAACAGCTACATAGGCACAGTATGCAGGAGGAATGATGCTATTCGGTTAGAAGGCTTTGTGGCAGAGTCCGCGTGCCTCGTGCCTGCTCTCATTATCTGTTCCGTGTTCTCTAATCCTCGGTTGACTGTCGTTCAAACCGTTCCCAACGCGTTAAACGCTATGCATCAAGAGTCCTTCAGCCGAAATGACTGTCAAGTCATTGAATTCAAACCAAGTTGAGGTCATTTTCAAAACCAAAGAGGGTGTCGATTGTATTTCAGTTATCCGCATAAGCTGTGAGTGATAGAAGAGTGTCACAACACAATGCAGCAGCTCGCGAAGTTTATGATCCGCATTCATGTGTCGCACTATCGGAAATACCATTGTTGCAGTCACAATCGTGGCCGCAGTCGTGTATATGGGAGTTTTGTGGACAGTGGTCTGTGTTGGCGGGAATCAGGACCTTTGGAAGTTTTTGGAAGGATCATCCGTCAAGTTGGACACAATGGGGGCGTATGCTCACAAAGTCTTCATTTTTGCTGACTATCGACTTACAGAAACACTGATTCCGAAGCTGGAGCTGGTGATTCTCGGATTGAGAAATCTGGTGGTCGAAATCGGAAAGTTGCTCATTTCCGTGACAGCTGAAACTGGGTATTTCGTTTTGTTTTACATGAGAAAATCTTTTGATCGAATCATCGGACTCCTTCTTCACGCACTCGATACTGCGGCTACTCTCGCTAGAGAGCTCTTGATTATGTTATTGCATCTGTTTGAACCGAAGGTGGCGCCAAACGCATCACTTGCTCTGTGGTTGTTGCTGCTCGTTAGGCTGCTCGATAGAGTTGTCGACCGCCGAGAAGATCTTGAGGAATTACTTGCACTTTTGGGAGCCTTGTTCAATAAGGTACTGTCATCGCTGGCGATAAACTTACAGATCTTTGCATCATCCGCTGTGCGACTCTCTCTTGCCTACGGAATAATCATTGTCATTGGACAACTAGTCAAGTTTTCGGCATGTTTCCCGTTGCTTTGCGAAACCTGGATGAAACCGATAGTGAATAAATGATTGATAAAAACAAAAGTTGTAACCATCCGCGTCTAACAGCCCTCAGCCCGCCCATCATCATCATGTTGTTGGTCTTGTCCCTCCGTGATCGCAGACCGCACACTTGCACACAGACTGTGGGTCTACAACAAGGAATTTCGCAGGAGTTTTGAAGGAATTTGCGTCGTCGCCAAGACCAAACAAGACTCTTTTTTAGTTGTTAGTCTTGCTTATCCTTTGGGGTTTGTTTTGCATTGCATCGATCGATCGGTTCTCAAGCGTCTTGTGGGATATCGACTGTTCAACACCTGTTGCAAGTCATTGGTAGTTGTCGCAAATCAGATTTTTGAACAACCGCAAAAATGGCCGACACCAACGCAGATCTCGACCTGACGGTAAGTGCAACATCGATAAGGCCGATTCCGCGTCTCCCTTACGAATGGATTGAAATGATTTGTTTTGGAATGGTTGTGTGTATTTGTAGGTCGGAATCCAATCGGAATCGAGTCAAATGAGATGCCGATTCTACGAAAATCAATACCCTGAGCCCGAAGAGGTGGTCATGGTCAACGTGACGAGTATTGGTGAAATGGGTGCGTATGTCACCTTGACCGAGTATGACAATATCGAGGGTTTGATTTTGCTGTCTGAGTTGTCTCGCCGCCGCATCCGCTCGATCAACAAGCTGGTTCGCGTGAACCGACCGGAAATCGTCATGGTCCTCCGTGTGGACAAGGAGAAGGGATACATTGACTTGTCGAAGCGCCGCGTGGATCCTGAAGACGTGGTGAAATGCGAGGAGAGATACAATAAGGCCAAATCAGTACACAATGTGTTGTCGAACGTGGCGAAGACGAAGGGGGTGACGTTGGAGTCGCTGTATCAACGCGTTGGCTGGCCTTTGTACAGAAAGTACGGCCATGCGTACGATGCTTTCAAGCTTGCATTGAGGTAAGTTGGACCAGGATAACCGAGCTATGGATGATGAAATGTGCTTATGTGAACGGTTTGCGTTGTTTTGTTTTGTGTTGTCTGATGTAGCACCACCACCGACGCTGAAACCGCAGACATCTTCGCCGAGATCGAGATCGAGGCGGATCTCAAGGAGGCTATCTACACCTTCATCCGCCGCAAGTTGACTCCTCAACCGGTCAAGATACGATCGGATATCGAGGTCGCTTGCTTCAGCTACGAGGGTATCGAGGCTGTGAAGGCGGCGTTGCTCGCCGGCGAAGAACTGTCGGTGCCAGAAGTGCCCATCAAGATTTCTCTGATCGCGTCTCCTTTGTTCGTGATCGTGACCAATACGACAGACCGAGACCTTGGTCTGGAAGTGATGAACAAGGCCTTGGAGCGAATCGGAGAAGTCATCCGATCAAAGGGTGGCACTCTGACGGTGAAGATGGAGCCCAAGGTCGTGGACAACCGCGAGGAGTCGGAGCTGCAGGCGATGTTGGACCGCTTGGCGCAGGAACAAGAGGAGGAGGACGAGGAAGCCCCAGAGGAGTACTAAATGTACGACCTGGAGGCGGTGACAAGGGGTGCGAAGGCCTCTTGTTTGTATTTGTGTTTGACGTTTACGGGAAGTCGTCTGTAACCAGTGAGTTTCTCTAAATGTCTTATCTTTCGCTCTCTATTCATTGTCTCTGTGCTGTCCCGGTTAAGGGACTAAAGCGAGTAAATCATAGGTTTCGTGCTCTACGCATTGGTGTTCGGGAATTGTAGAGGTACCGATGGCCATTTGAATGCGGTAATCTATCTGCGCTTCAACGACAGTCACCGTGCTTGCTGCTGCAGTACCTGTAATAAATAGTCCCGAACAGCCTTCCGCACAATAGAAACCAATGCAGCCGACTCGTCTCACACAGAGGCGAACAGATACAATTAGAGAGAACATCAATAGTTACAAACGCCATTCGCGTCAAGATTTAAACAACCAAAAATACAAACAAGAGGCCTTCGCGCCCCTTGTCACCGCCTCCAGGTCGTACATTTAGTACTCCTCTGGGGCTTCCTCGTCCTCCTCCTCTTGTTCCTGCGCCAAGCGGTCCAACATCGCCTGCAGCTCCGACTCCTCGCGGTTGTCCACGACCTTGGGCTCCATCTTCACCGTCAGAGTGCCACCCTTTGATCGGATGACTTCTCCGATTCGCTCCAAGGCCTTGTTCATCACTTCCAGACCAAGGTCTCGGTCTGTCGTATTGGTCACGATCACGAACAAAGGAGACGCGATCAGAGAAATCTTGATGGGCACTTCTGGCACCGACAGTTCTTCGCCGGCGAGCAACGCCGCCTTCACAGCCTCGATACCCTCGTAGCTGAAGCAAGCGACCTCGATATCCGATCGTATCTTGACCGGTTGAGGAGTCAACTTGCGGCGGATGAAGGTGTAGATAGCCTCCTTGAGATCCGCCTCGATCTCGATCTCGGCGAAGATGTCTGCGGTTTCAGCGTCGGTGGTGGTGCTACATCAGACAACACAAAACAAAACAACGCAAACCGTTCACATAAGCACATTTCATCATCCATAGCTCGGTTATCCTGGTCCAACTTACCTCAATGCAAGCTTGAAAGCATCGTACGCATGGCCGTACTTTCTGTACAAAGGCCAGCCAACGCGTTGATACAGCGACTCCAACGTCACCCCCTTCGTCTTCGCCACGTTCGACAACACATTGTGTACTGATTTGGCCTTATTGTATCTCTCCTCGCATTTCACCACGTCTTCAGGATCCACGCGGCGCTTCGACAAGTCAATGTATCCCTTCTCCTTGTCCACACGGAGGACCATGACGATTTCCGGTCGGTTCACGCGAACCAGCTTGTTGATCGAGCGGATGCGGCGGCGAGACAACTCAGACAGCAAAATCAAACCCTCGATATTGTCATACTCGGTCAAGGTGACATACGCACCCATTTCACCAATACTCGTCACGTTGACCATGACCACCTCTTCGGGCTCAGGGTATTGATTTTCGTAGAATCGGCATCTCATTTGACTCGATTCCGATTGGATTCCGACCTACAAATACACACAACCATTCCAAAACAAATCATTTCAATCCATTCGTAAGGGAGACGCGGAATCGGCCTTATCGATGTTGCACTTACCGTCAGGTCGAGATCTGCGTTGGTGTCGGCCATTTTTGCGGTTGTTCAAAAATCTGATTTGCGACAACTACCAATGACTTGCAACAGGTGTTGAACAGTCGATATCCCACAAGACGCTTGAGAACCGATCGATCGATGCAATGCAAAACAAACCCCAAAGGATAAGCAAGACTAACAACTAAAAAAGAGTCTTGTTTGGTCTTGGCGACGACGCAAATTCCTTCAAAACTCCTGCGAAATTCCTTGTTGTAGACCCACAGTCTGTGTGCAAGTGTGCGGTCTGGGAGAGAACCTGATGATGACGATGACTTCACCCCTTCGGCATCTTTTTGACGAACGGCGATGGTGAGTTGCCATGAACGGATTTGGTTCTTCGGATAATCAACTTCGAGTCAGATAATATGTTCATACTGATTAGAGGAAGCCGGTAGCGCTCACAATTTTTTCTTTCGGCCAGTTACAATGTGCATCTTATCCGTAGCCACCATCAGTGTGATCCTTTTCACCGTAGTCTTCGCTAATCCTCGATTACCTAAAGGAAAAGAGGTCGGTGGGAAGTGCTCTTTTCAAAACTATGAAATATCATTCATTTGGGATGCCTTGAAAAGTGCTAAGGGCTCGTACTACGAAGTAGTTCCCTTGGACGAGGCGCCATACATTCGACCAGTGACATACCCCGATCAGTACTACAAATTACCTCAATCGTTCGTTGACAACCGATACACTCACCCAGAAGAAGGTCATGCTCCATATTTGAATCACTCTGCGTTCAAGGCCCACTACGTAGAAAACTATCGCATTGCGTCGAAACGCTACGCATTTTTGGACGATCTGTTCAACATCTCCATGACTCGTATCCCTCGTCGTATGGCCGTTCTTCATGATGTATACACCAACAATTACGGCCTTATTGTTCGTCCACATACCTGCGAATACATGCGCAATGGAGGATGTACATACATGCGCCATGGTCGTATCTACCAAATGATTGGAATGGGACACCCACGTGATTTAGTCGTATCGTTAACTGCGGGGGCATTTGGCACTTGGCATTTCCCCATGGAAGTCTTTGTGGGTCTTGCTGGTTTACCTCGTGAAATCATGGACAAAGCCGTGTTCCATGTCCCCACACACTCGTCGTTCATTCACAGTTGGTTCAAGTTGTTGAATATTCCTGAACAACGGGTGGTGAGTGACCCATTGATTCATGCGAAGACACTGTTGGTACCACAACAAGGACGTTGTTGTGAAATTTACGAAACACAGATTCAATGGTTACGACAAGATATCGCGCAATTGCCCGCGAATCATACGTCACATCACCGTGAAATCATCTTGATTCAACGGTCCGCGTCACGTCAGGTGGACAATTCACAGGATGTGGAGACAGCGGTGCGCAATTTTGCTCGACAAATGCATTTCCATTTAGTGGTGCACGATGATACACAACTACCATCGTTGGCTGATCAAATCCATCGCTTTGCACGAGCTCCCATCGTCATCGGACCTCATGGCGCAGGCATGTTGTTCACCGCCTTCTCGCCGGACAATGCCTGCATCATTGAATTCATGCCCATGATCAATCCTGAGTGCTATGCACGGATCGCTTACATTCGCCGCTTGAAATACGCGATGTACATGATGGACGGAGCCACGATCAAGATCACCGATGCGCTCGGTGGCCTCCGAAAGTGTGTCGAGTTGGCGGAGGCGGATGGTACCATCAAAGCCCAGCCATAGTCCTTCCCAACAAGCCAGATGCCGTTCCGTTTCTGAAGAGTATCGACATGGGATGATGCATTCGAGGTGTTGTGTATCTGTTTTGCTGTTTTTTCCTCGTGTCTCCAGTGTCTGTGTGAGTGCGTGCGACGGTGAGGTGTACCGCCCTGTCTGTTAAGCATGGAGCACCGCATCTTTGTGTATTTGTTTGTCGTTTATATATTTGTGCCGGGTTTTTTATTGCTCAGCTGGTGTTCGTAAGGTGATGGTCCTGTTGACCACCACTGCGCGTCCTGTGGCGGGCTCGTGTATCTCTTCTCTCTGTTTATATCCTCTTTTTTCTCCTCCCTTTTTGTAGTCGTCCCTTCTCTATTTACTGGTAGTCGTTTTATCTGCCACCGACCTACTGACAGGCAATGATGCCAGAGACGATTTGTTTTTCAAAGGCGTCCTCGTCTCGCCCTGCAGGAGTCGTGACTGAGTGGTACAGGCTGTTGATGATGTGCCAGGACCATACTGAGCAATTATCGTCCGTGGCAACCAACCTGCAAACTACAAAATACAGTGTACGTACGTACGTACGTACGTCCGTAGCCGCGCTCTCTCTCTCTCTCTCACTTATTCTCCACCAATACCATACCATATCACACATTTAACTCGCGACAAAACAACCAAACACAAATACTTGGACGCCCCACCCCGCTGGGAGGACGTGTCGTAACTAATGCCTATGTACAGAAAAGCGTCAAAGTGTTTACCGCTCGCACGGGCAAGAGATAACTAAGAGGGAAGATCTGACGCAGGATCTGGAGAGAGAAGGAAGAAGAAGCAGCAGCTCCGCAGAGCAGTGCGGTATGAAGAAGCAGAGAGGACGTAACAACGAAATGAAATGGAGCAAGAGGCCCAATAAAACGAAACCTAACAAATGCATATAAACCACTACCAAAAACAAACGAGCGACAAACGAAGAAGGGGACGACAAAGAAGGAGGGGAGGCGGGCATCTGCCCTGCTAATAGGCACATCATGAGACATCATGAGACATCAAGAGGCGAAAGCAGGGCGGGTGGGGGACTATTCATGAAACGAACAGTTCTTTACGCTTCCGTATTACGATCAAATTGCTGCGTTCCACGGATGTCCATCGATGGGAAAGCCGACGTAATGCTACTTCCGAACAGGCGGGGTCCATCGGGAAACAACAACGTGTTGAACGACATTTGTACTTCACTGCCACGACTCAACGCCAACTCTTTACCACGCTCACGAATGATTGCTTCGGCATCGTGGTCATCGTAGACTTCGTTCAAGGTACTTTGACTCTCTTCGGATGTCGCACGAAATTGACCGAGCAACATTCGTCGCACGAGCGCGTACCATAACGCTCGGGCTTCGTTACTGCGGATGAAGAATATCATGGCGGCGGCGAAGCCATGGAAGACTTTCAATATCACAAAGGAATAGTAGATCATCAACGCCACTTGATACTTGTAGAATCCAAAGACCAACAACAATTCAGTGGTTAAATGGGGAAACCAAAAGAATATCATCGCTGCTGGGTACAACTGTAACGTGTTTTTCGCTTTTTGAAATGCAACTGAACACACATTGGGGTCTTTCCTTCGTTCCAATTGATATAAGCGAACTAACAAGGCGGTGATCGTGACGATACATGCCAATAACAAGCCGAAATAGACTGATATATGAGAAACGACTGCCGGGATCGTGGTGTTAATGGAACACGTGTCGACGTCGTGTGGTCCATAATACTTCGAATAGGCCAGCGTCGTTAAAGAAACAATCAACGGAAGAGCCCAACACACTATATGGAAAGGAAGGAGGTTCTTCGGCATTCGACCGACTGCACCGAGGCAATACAGAAGGTAAACCAGGACAACAGTCCAGCACCAGCCAATTGGGTAGCCCGTTAGATTCAGAAAAGCTTGTGTTGAGCACCAAGCATTGCCGGTCCCCGGTCGGAAGGGGAAAAGATAGGGAATATTCCCCAATATATCCCCGAATGAAACGAAAGCAATGACTTGCATGAATGTCTTGGACCGCATACTCGGAAAGATCAACAAGGTCAGTAGCACCGCCGCCGAGCTGCCAATCGAAAGAGCGGAACAAGCTATCAATGTATTAATTAATGCCTGATCATACGACATCGTAGCGGGATCAACGAGGTCAAAGGACAGATTTAAATAAAAGGCAAACACTGCCTCGGACAAAATATCAAGACAGACAGAGCTCTCCAGAGTATATTCCACACACCCCTTTCGATATGAGCAAGATCAGTTTGCAGCAAAAGCGAATTGGTTCTATAGAAACATACTTTGCATTCGCACCTCTCCAAGAATCTTCTCACGTTGGCAGTTTGGAGTTGCACACGGCACATGCCAAAATCTGAAACGGTACTTGCGACACAGTGTTTCCACACGTCGACGACACATGACAGCCGTTAGCGAAACCGTCAGGCGCCAGTTGGAAGGTCTCTTGTTGTTGCGCAGACGATGACTTCGCACTTCGCACTGTCTCTTGTATGTCAAACCTGGCACCAGAAGAAGGAGCGATAATTGAAAAAAGAAATCGTACGTGTATATTTATATCCCCTCTGGACCAGTGATTTTGCTTGGGAAGTGTGAGGCCCAATGAAGTCCGCTGCCACAACCGCCACGACGGTGGATTTGTTCAAAACAAATCTGAAGTCGACTGGTGGCGCAACTGGGACGGTCGATTTATCTAAAACAACGCCAAAAGATAAAGATAAAGAGAAGCAGAAAAAGGGAGGATCATCTGCAGCCGTATCGTCGTTGAAAAAGGGATCTCCATATGGCGCGCCGAGTAAGTCTTCTTCTGGGGGCAAGTTGAAAGCCGAAGCACAAGGCCCGATTGATTGGACGCATATGGGTATCAAATTGAAATATCGTGGCGAAAAACAACGCGAAGATGCCTGGGAATTATGGAAATCAAGTATTGGCAATGCCAAAAGGCTACTCGAGGATTTTAATGAAATCCTGCCAGTTGTGAAGGTGGAGCGCCATCCGCTCTATTCGATGTACTTCAAACGGGTTGCGGAAGAAAACTATGAGTCGAACAATAGAACTAAATCGCGGCTTTTGATGAAAAAATTCATCTTGGATGTTCAGGAGCTGTGGTTGGCCAACTTACAGCATCTACGGGAGCATCAACCCGGCAAAATGACAACGATCAAAGACGAAGACGAAGATGAGGCCGAAAACTACATGCGTGGATCTGGTCTTGACAATAGGCGTGATGTCAAAGAAATCGCTGGAATGCAGCATCAAGTTCAGAGTGTATCGCAAAAGCGAGCATTCGCGCAAGCGTATCACACATCACGAATGCCGCCACCTAAAGTTAAACTGGACTACAAACCATCGGCAACACCAAAGTTACCACCACCGAAGCCCGTAGCTCCTCTAATCGAGTCATTGGTTGACACCTTGGCTTATTTCAAAGAGCGGGATACATATCAGTTTGTGGATGATGCCGTGGTCAATTCCACAGACTCGGTGGCGCTTCACGTGGACCGATTGTTACCCTCCAACGATTTTGCAACGTTCATCGTTCCTGATATAGTATGGCGGTTGACGTTGATGCATTCTGTATCGTTAACGAAGCGTGTGTTTCTGGTTCCAGAAACAATGGTGGCCATGTACGCTGCGCATATCATCAACGCGGACATGGCGCTTCTACCGCCACCCGTACATCAGCACGTCGTATACGAGAATCATCGCTCTTTACCGATCCCATATTATCAAGATGTGGCGAATGACCAAGCTGTCACAGAATGGGAAGGCAGTATCGTCATCCAAGTTACTCAACAACAACAAGCAGCTTCACAGACGTCGTTGGTGCCGATTCGAATTACCGTGTCGATGACGATTCAACCTGTGGAACACATCCAACAACTTTACCACCAACGGCAATCATCCAATCAATCCTCCACGTACATGACCGAGGCCCAGGACGCTTCCGTACCGACGCATCAGTTTATGCTTCAGTTGTCGCCTCTGGAGATGAGGCTGTTGTTGCATCGGGCGGATCTGCCTCTCTTCGACTTCGCTTGGTGGGTCGATGAATGTAGAGTTGGCGAGTTATGGGAACGATTGGTTCCCTTACTGCGTTTGGAAGCCGTAAAAGACAGCAGTCAACATCAAATCGTGCCGGGAACAGTACAGTATGCGCGCCAGCCCATGGGACTGCAGGTGATGGACCCATATTATCATCGTCGCTTTGAGGGCACCAGGCCAGCCGCCTTGGCTCGTTTCGCATCTTCGGAGGATATGTTGACAGGATTGCAAGCAGCATCGTGTCTGTATGAGGTCCTACCTCATCTGCGATTGATCTCCGATGGACTGGCCACCGATGTGCCTGTCCTCCGTTTGCCAAATCGACAAGAGGCGGGCACAGAAACGGTTCTCACAGCGCCAACCTTTGCAGAGGTACAGTCAGTGGACAGCCGATACCCATACGACTCCATCGGCATCGATCCCACGCCACACAACCCCTTCCCACATCCCCAGTATGACTGGAAAGGCGAAGCGAAGTCGTATTTCCACAGTGGACGGTGGGAGAAGCTACTGGAACAGGGTGTCAATGGATCGCTGCAGGCCAATCAAGGCATCGATAGCATCTACTATGTTCCTGGTGCTAGCGAAGTAGGTCGCAGAGGGCTCTGGTTTGCAGATGCCCTCGACGCGACACGCGAAAGAACCCAAGTCGGTGCGCTGTTTTTCCGTGACGCGATGAAGAGTACGACCGATTCCATCCTCGTGAATCTGACGCTTCTGTTGGACACCAGTCTACTCTTTGCGAGTCAAACGGCGTGGGAAAACTACGGCCAACTACCAGTGGCCGCCATCGGGGAAGAGTCCAACGGCATCATTCCGATGAGCACTACCAAACCGCGGCGAATCTTGGATCATGTGGAGATCCTCGACAGCCCCATCGAACGACGACTCTCCGCGATGGTTACCATCTTCTCCGCTGCGGCGGTGGAAGGCATCGACTATCTCGCCCGAGACTACGAGCAGTTCGTCCCTCCACCTCAGCGACCGAAGGGTTTCCGTCGCTACGTACCCATCAAGAACAAGTTCGGATATCGCGAGCAAATCGAGGTCCGTCTATTGAATATCGACCCCGTCGTCGATGCAACCACCTTTGGCATTACGCAGCAAGGTGCGGTCACAAATACGCCCGGAGTGAACCCACGGAATATCTGGCACAACATGGTCGCGGTGAACGAACACATCTGTCGGCCGCGTACCTCCAAGGACTATCACTACATCGTCGCCAACCCCAACCACTGCGGCGCAAACATCCCCACCTCGTATACGACCCGAATGAAAGCGCTCGAGATGGTGGGGCTCACGTCCTCTGCCTTCAAAGACTTTGAAGACGCCTACGCGAAGATCCAAGAGTTGCGAAACGTCTTCACGAAACAGCTGGCGTTGGAAGCGAAGATCGAAAAAGTCACGGTAAGTCACGTGCCCCACGTCGCCTGTTCTCTCCTCCCGTCTAACCTTGGCGTTGTCCCTATACACAGAACGACTTGAAGATCAAAGAAGCGATGACTATTCGCGCCATGCAGCGGCGACTGCAGCGTCAACTGGAGAAGAAGTTGAAGAAGTCGACGAAATCGGAAGAAGGATGGAAGCGACGGTTTCGTGCATCGTCCTTAGTCGAAGTGCAAGGCAACTGGGAACGACGTCGTGACGATCGCAATGGATTGTTGTTTTTCCATCGTTTGGTGGGGCCCGGGGAGATGGTCACGATGAGCACTGGCGAAGAGAACTACGCGGAGACGTGTCAGTGGGATGTGCCCGCTGAATGGGACGGGGAATTCTGGAAGATTCACAATCCGGCCTACACGGGGGCCGTGGCAGGCTTTGCGAGCTCCATCGCCGATGGACAGTTGTCAAAGCACGACACCATCGACTCGAAATACCCGTTTCACACCGGTGACACGGTCGTCGTCCAGGGCAAGAGCTATCACAACCCCATTCGCAACGTCCCACAGCACCTGCAGAACATCACCATCGAACATGCGGGACAAACGACCACCGCCATCAAGCAGAAGCAGCTGGAAGAACACCGCGGGTTTGTGGAGCCACGGTCGGATTGGCATCCGGGTACCTCGACGACGGGGCCTGGACAAGGCGGTGCCGCGTCAACGACGTCGGTACCACCGTTGTTTGGCACGACCGGTGCTGCGTCGTCGCTTGGTAGTGGTGGATTCGGCGCGAAGGCGTCGGGTGGAACGATGGATGACGACGCGATCTCTGAACTCAACTCCGCACGTGCGGATCGCTCGTTGGCCGATTCCATCGCGCCCACCATCGACACGGTCAACTTGGAACACATCGCCGAGCAGCTGATCTCCTCCGACGAGATCATGCGGGTCATCGCGAAGCGCTTGGGCATTCCAGAGCAGCAAGTCGTTCCCGCCGATGAGCTGTCGTCCGTCTTCACCGTGGCTTCTCAATCCAGCGACGGCAGCCATCAGCAAAGCGCACAATATGGCGGACTGTATGCGCCGCGAGATCCTATCGACACAAACCCCCCAGGACACACCTCCAAAGGTGCAGGTGCGATCGATTACGACTCGGACGAGGACCTGTGGTCGGACGAGGACGAAGAAGTCGGCGACGTGGACTACGTGAAAGAAATGGCGACCGACGAAGACATGCCCCAGAACCAGTTGGAAATGGCGCAATGGAAACGACGCCAGAACGTGGATGCCCTGCGGGCCAACGACTTGCACCGTGGAACACACTCGTCGGGGGATCACCGCAAGAAAGGAGGCAGCGATGTTGCGTCTGTGCCTTCGCAGGTGCCCTATCTCGATCTCCGCGAAGTGCTCGGTGGTGAAACCAACGCAGAAGTGGAAGCGAATCAACGCCGCTTCAACTGGCGCCGTTTGCCTCGGCCGGTCATCAAAGACAACTTCTTGACGCAAAATCTGAAGACCCATGTGCGCGGCCCGGATCCCACGTCCTGCAACACGCTCAACACGCCCATCTTCTTGATGCCGATCTCTCCTGTTGACGCTTGTCAGTACGTCCCCGAGTCCTTCGCGATGGGTATCGAGAGCATCTTCATCCCCAACGCGAAGAAGGACATGGAACGCAGTGTGGCGACGTTGGATCGCAACATCAAGCGTGAAGAAGAGCTGGCCCGCAACATCCCCACGGAAGACCTGCTGCTCTTTGGCGAAGCCAAAGAGTTCACCAGTGTGGAGATGTTCCTCGCCAAGCAGTACAAAGCCGACCAAGCTGCCGTCTCCGACCCCCAAGATGCCGCCAAAGAGCGAGCCATTCTCGCGGCGAAGGCCACCAACATCGC
>SMOI01000487.1:2026-21308 GCA_008000375.1 Poteriospumella lacustris | reverse complement strand
GGCCTCGAGAACGTGCGAGCGGCGCACGGCCGCATCGCGGAGGACCCCGCCACCGTCCTGTAGACCCGCCCTTCCCTATATATTCTCTGTAAGACGAGCCCCGTTAACTCCACCGCAGACGCGGTGGGGGCGATACTAATTGACACAGCGACACTGACGGTGACGCGCACGAGACATACACAGCAAAGCAAAGCAAACCAATGGGCGAAATGAAAGGCGGCGCTCAGACGTCGTTGTCGTCGTCGTCGGCTTTGCGCTCGGCGGCGAACAGTTTCGACAGCGCTGACGGGCCGGCGGTACTACTGATCGGCGCAGCGGACGACGGCGTCGGGGGCGTCGATATGGCGGCGGTGCCTGCGCTTTGGCTCTGGAAGGGGCGATGGGAGGCGGCGGGCAGCGGCGGCGGCACGTACAGTGACGCCGACGCGGACGCCGTGCCGCCGTAGCTGCTGCTAACGTGCCGCGACGTGCCGCCGGCGGCGGCACCGGTCCTGCCGCCGGTGGCCGGGTCGAGCAGCGCGGCGCGCATGCTGCTGCCGCTCCAACTCGCCGACAGCGGCGGGTCGCTGGGCGCGGCGCCACTCGCCGTCGCCATCTTCTTACTGCGTGCCGCGCGGGGACTGCCGCCGAAGTCGGGGCCGCCGTCTGAGAACTTCCGCGTGAGACTGCCGATGGTGCCGCGGATGGACGAGGTGAAGGAGCCGCGCGCGTTGTTGACGTCGTCGATGTTGATGCGGCTGGCCTGCTGGCGCGAGGCGGCCGCCGTGACCTTCTCGTTCATGTCCTGGCGCGAGAAGAAGCCCTTCATGTCGAGGTCCATGTCGTCGAAGAGCTTCGCGGCCAGGAAGACGTCCTTCTCCTCGAGCTTGTTCATCAGGTGCAGCACCACCAACACGAACTCGCACTTCGTCATCTCGTCGGCGTTGCGCTTCAGGTCCGGCACGAGCTTGTGCAGCTCGTTGTCGAAGATGTTCTCGAGCAGCTCGGGCGAGTTGCTCACGCCGGTGAACTGCTTCGCGACCTCCTCCTCGTTGCGCACCATGCGCGCCAGCAGCGGGTAGCGGATGAAGTCGGTGAGCACCTTCGCCATGAAGGCGCAGCCGATGAGGCAGTAGAAGATGGTGAAGACCTTGCCGCGGTCCGTCGTGGGGGTGAGGTCGCCGTAGCCGACGGTCATGATGGTCACCGTGGCCCAGTAGAAGGCCTCGCCGTACGACCAGCCCTCGACGATGTGCATGCCGATCATGCCCACGATGAGAATCACGAAGATCGCCACGAAGTCCACGATCGACGCGATCATCATCTGGTAGTAGTCCTCCTCGAAGGCCGACAGCGACGCGTCGCGCAGCTCCTTCAGCGTCTTCTTGCGCGGCCGCTCGATCGACAGCGACATGGCCATGTCGAGGAAGCCGCGCGACGCGCGCCGCTTCGGCGAGATCGACGACACCGAGCGCTTTCGGTCGCCGTCCTCGCCCTCGTCCTCGCCCTGACCGGAGGGCGTCTCCGCGGCCGCGTTGGCGTAGATCGGCGACGCGACGGGCGACTCTTCGTCGGTGCCGAGCTCCGTCTGCGCCGCGGAGCGGAGCGCGCTCAGCGAAATGTTGCCGGCCATGTCGTTGGCGGCGAAGCTGCGCGCTCGCTCCTCAGCCGCCTCCTCTTCCTCCTTCATGAGCAGCATCGCGCGCATGCCGCGCAGCTTGTTGACGCGCTCCTGATGCGCCTGCATCATCGTGGAGATGACGCCGAGCGCCGACGAGCACACGACGATGCCGAAGATGATGAAAAACGCCGTGAACACGCGTTCGTGCTCCGAGATAGGGTGGTAGTCTCCGTAACCTGCACAGACACGAGCCAAAGGTCAGTCGCAGCGGTTCGAACGCCGCCCGCGCCACTTACCGATGGTGAGGAGCGTCACCACGAGGTAGTAGATGGTGTCCAGGCGGTCCCACTTCATCATGTGGTGGTACACGGCAACGCCGACCGCGATGTAGACGAATACGCCCAGGACGATGAGGTACAAATTGCTGCGGATGAATTTCTCGTTGAGCTCGTTGATGGAGAAGAGCTTCACTCTGCTCTTCTCCTGCTCCGGCTCCGTCGCCGACGACTTACGGGGCCTCGACAGCCCCAGTCGACGGAGAAAAGCCTGCAGATATTCCATCACGCGGTGTTGTCACCTTCCTCTGACGCGGGTGATGAGTTGGATGATTCGCTCGCAGTTGAGACGCTGGGACGGTCCACCGAGTCGACCACCGCAGACAAAAGAGATCGTGCTCTGCCGCGTGTTCTGAGGGCCGAGCCGACACGATCACCACGGTTGTGACGGCCGTGCGTGCTGCAGGTCGAAGATACAAGCCTCGATCGCCAACAGTTTGAACAGTTCGTTACCGTCGCCGTCGCCGTCGCCGTCGCGTCGTTGTTCCGTCGGAATTCTGCGCCATTTTCGCAGTCGGACAGCCGCCGCCGCTTACTTTGGCGTCGTTCGGCGAGGCGTGTGGCCGTGCACCGTATAGCGCGGCCCGCTGCGCCGTACAGCCGCCGGCGGATCCTATCGCCGCCCGGACGCTGCGCCCGACCGAAGAGGCCCAAGCGCCAACGATTACAAGTGAATTCAAGTCAAAAGCACAGGTGCTCGCATCTCACTTTTGTCCCCTTCATTTGGTTGAGTGGTCTTTGGAGTCTGTTCGCCTCGTTGAATCAGTCGCCATCGGTTGGAACCCCGTCGCAGTTGTGCTCGTCGCCCAATCTCGAATCTTCTTCGCTTCCCTCTCCCGCTGTGAATCGTCATGAAACCCACTTTGGTTCCTATCGCACATCGCCCAGTGAAGCCCACGGGCAATCCTCTGACTCTGTTGGGTCGCTACCTCAACACGCTGTACTACAAGTACTCCATCCACACTGGCCTCAACACCTTCACGCCGCAAGAGCAGTTCCTCTCCAATAGCATCCTTCTCTTCGTTCTGTTACTGGTCGCGAGATACTCGTACCTCTTTGTGTGCCAGCTGGTCACCTACGTGCTGTAAGTGGCCCGCGCCGCGCTGGGTCTGCCTCGCGCAGCACAGCCACATAGATATTTGTTTCGCCATCACTAGCTGCCGGATAGACCCCCCCACGACCCCAAGACCCATATCATTGCCATCATGGAGGTTCAAAAGTAGTTTTGTTTATATGTATGCGCCTAGCACCATGACGGTCATGCCCCGCCGCGCGGCTATCACTCCCCACTGTTTGTTTGCTGTATTATTCGTCCGGGTCCTCGCCTCTCTCTCTCTCTCTCTGCTCCATCTTCCACGTTCGACCCCTCGCCCCGTGCACACTGACGTGTTGCACCGGGAGCCATCTTCGATTATAAGCGTGTCTGCACGCCGCGTAACTACCGCCCCTCCGCACCGCACCGCCTCCGGTTCGCCGGTTCGCTCGCTGTTCATGTTCACGTGGTTCACGACAGGGTTGACAGAGGGCGCATCGAGTTCAAAGAACGACACAGGATCTCTCGCGGGTACGTCGAGGTGGTCTACGGGGAGAATAAACGGAAACGAAACGGCGGCGGACAACGGCTCGAGCTACGCGTAGCGGCGAGACCCGTGGCGCGCCGCCCTGACGGCAGCTGGCGGCGTCGACAACGACGCCTCAGCGCTGCGCTGCGGACGAGGGCAGCCACACGACTCAGTAGGCGTCGTCGTCGTCGTCGAAGTCGTCGGCGGGCGGAGCCGCTGGCGGCTTCGCAGCTGGCGGCTTCGACGCAACGCGCTTCGCCGCCGCGAGCGACGCAGCGGGCGATGCGGTGGCTCCGGCGACGCTGCCTGGCAGAACGGCGGCCTGGCGCAGGAACTGCCGCTGCTGCTCGTCGTGCTGGTGCTGGTGCTGGGACAGCAGCATGGGGTTCGTGGTGGGTCGGCGCAGCGGGCTCTCTGACGCGGCCGCGTAGAAGTCGGACGTCGCCGCCTCGACGTCGTCGAAGTTCACCGCCAGCGCTGGGGCCGCAGTCGCTCGCTCCGCTGACGCAGCGCCCTCGAAGCTCGCCGAACTGGCAGTACTCAAGTGGCTGGCACCTCGCGGCCGAGCGCCGCTCTTTTGAGGCGACAGCTTCGTGCTGCGCGCGCTGCGATGGGCCAGTTCCTCGTCGGCGCCGGCCTCGTCGTCGTCGTCGAGGCGCAGGAGATGGGCGCGGTCGTCTTGCTCCGCGACGCGCTTCGACTTGCGCCGTGTGGTCGGCCCCTCGTTCGACGCCGTCGAGAAGCGACGCGCGCGCTCGGCGGTGGACGACACGGTGTCGCGCAGGGCGGAGCCCAAAATGTTGCCGAGACTGGCGATGTTCGTGCCGATGTCGGCGAGTTTGTGGTGCGCATGCAGCGCCTCCTGCTCCGCCTCGCGGCGTGCCTGTTCAGCCGCTCGCTCTGCATCACGCGCACGCGCGCGCTTGATCTGCTCCTTTTGGTCCTCCTCGTCGAGGACGCCGTCGGCGGCGACGTCGAGGCGGTCGAAGATCTGGCTGGCCAACATGATGTCCTTGTCCTGCACCTTGCCCATGATCTGCAGCATCAGCAGCACGAACTCCGACTTCACGAGCTGCTTGTTGTCCTTGCGCAGGTTGGGAATGCGGTCGAAGAAGTCGCTGTGCAAAATGCCGCGCAGCGTCTTCTCCGACAGCTCCGAGCCGAACTGCTGCGCGATGCGCAGCTCGTTCTTCTTCGCGCGCATGACCAGCGGGTAGCGCACCATGTCGCCGAAGCCTTTCGCCGCCAACGCGCACGCGATGACGATGTAAATGATCGTGAAGGCCTTGCCAGCGCTGGTGCCGGGCGTGACGTCTCCGTAGCCCGTCGTGGTCACCGTGACGCAGGCCCAGTAGAACGCCGCGTCGAACTTCCAGCCCTCGATGCGCGTCATCGCCGCAGCACCCGACAGCACGGCGACGACGACGAACAGGAAGTCGACCAGGCCCTTGGAGCGCAGCTGGCGCAGCTCCTCCTCGTAGACCTGCAGGTTCATGTCCTGCATCTTGCTGCTGTCGTCCTCCTTCATCTGGTCCAGCATGTACTTGTACATCTTCTGCTTCGCCCGCGTGAAGGCACTCATCTCTGCCTCGTCCATTTCGCGCAGTTGACTGTGGTGCAGCAGTCGCTTCACGTGAACTCTTGACGCACGGCGCAGCAGTGGGCAGACAGACTTACTCGTAGTATTGCTGCAGCTTCTGGCGCTGGAACTTTTTGATGCGGTCGGCGGTGCTCGTGGCGACCTTGGTCATGCTGTTGGCAAGATCCACGAACCGGCGCTGCATCACTTGCTCCTGAGCCTCCATTACGCTGTTGGAGAAGATGCTGAACAGTGCGGCGATGATGCCCGCACCGAGGAGGACGTAGAACGCACCGAACACGCGATTGCGCACGTGGATGTCTCCTGCAGCGAGCCATACGTCAAAGACATGCAAAACAGGCAGAAGAAACAGGTCGTACCGTAGCCAACCGTTGAGAATGTGACAACCGCCAAATAGATCGTGTCCAGGGCGGACAGGTGGCTGTCGGAATAGCAGTAGAACAACAACCCGATAATGAGGTAGCCGATAAACGCCAGAACAGCCCACGTTTCCGTGGGAACTGACGTTTGCTTTTCATCGATTTCTTCGATGGTCAATAATTTCATTTCATCTTCAGTAAGAACTGCTGCACCTCTCATGGCTACTGCTGGTGATCAGGTGATGGCCACTGACGGAAGAGGCAACGAAATTATCCAGCAAAGAGATGAAGCAGCGAACGAAGTCTTCTGATTTCAACGGCGAACCGACTGCGACGACCTTCGGCAGATGCGACGTGCCAGAGCGATGTAACTACAGCTGTAAATAGAGGGGGTCAACGTTTGGTTCAAAGGCCAAAGCCAACACCGATGGCCCGACGACGACGATGATGATGATGATGCCCCAGCCGCTCTGCTGGCTGCTGTATGAAGTTGAAACGTCCAAGGAGCGACGACGACGACACCGAGAGAGCGGCAGAGCGGCAGCCTGGCAGCCTGGGGAGCAGCAGCAGTCTTCTACGGATCGTGGACATGGAGTGAAGTCGCATTCACATCGATCGGACGTGTTCTGTTCCATGCTCTCGCGCTTCTCACAGTTTATTCTATGGTATTCATAGCTCCGGGTCCAAGCACAGTTTCCATTTTCATTTCCTTCTTCAGTGGGTAGTTCGCGATTTCGTCCACTCCAACGTTTGGCCATTATTCGCTGGGAATTCTTATTAAATCAACGACCACAAGACCCACACTTCGTCGATGACCCAGCTGGCGCTAATCGCTTTGTTGATTCTTGCACTCCTCGATGCGCCACAAACACTTGCACTGCGACGAATAACTGGGCGATCACTCCTAAACTATCCAAGATTGTTAGACTCTTTGAGTAAACGAAGAAACGCCCATGGTGAAGGGGATATTGACGTGTACAATGACAACGGCGCGATTTTCACGCGGGTTCGATTCCGCGAGGAGTTAGCGAAACATTCCTTGTCAAGAGCCCTCGGTTTAATTAGCACGGGAATGACAGGAAAAGCTATCGTCCCTCCTCAGTTCCTGTTCCCTCACTGCTCTGCTCGCTCCGCCCTGTTCGGCCCCACAGTCAACCGATACCTCGTCGCGAACCCCCAAACGTTTTTGAACGACGAGAATCTTTTAGCTGCGTTCAACATTGACGTCCGAGCCATTGAAAAAGACTTCAACGACGCGGGAGGAGACCTGTCCGTCCTCGCGAAGTACCTTCCTGTGATCTACGTGGCGAACGTCCACTCCGAATTCGGTTGGTTAGGGTTCCAGCTAAACTTGTTCACGTAAGTCATGCGCCGCCGCGCACGCCGCTGTCCCATTTTCATGTTTCACGATTTGTATCTACAGAGTCGGCGAAACTGTGGAGTCGCTCTTTCCCTATCTGCCGCATCTGCGCGGTCAGCCACTGTACCGTGGCGGGGCGCGCAGAGACGGCTCTGCCTGGTATATGTTGCATCGACGGAAAGACTTCCCAGAGAATCGCGCCTTCAAGAAGCTTCCTAAAAGCGAATGTGTCAAATACCCAACGCTCGAAAACGACGCCTTCGACATCTTCTATTCGCCGTCCGCCGCGTTCGCCAACGAACTCTGTCGCACTGGCGACGCGATCGCTAGCGAATTCAAGTTCTTCTCCTGGTCCACCATCTGGAAGCCCGGTCAGTTGGAGAGTGAAGTGAAGGGCCGCAAGTGGATCGTCATCGACGGGCCCGTCGACATTCTCTTCCACCAGGACCCGAACGGGGACAGTCCTCCACTGTACCGTCGAATTCTGGCTTCGTTGCCGAAAAAGCACCGATGAGGGCGGCTACGTGTGAGGTTGATCTGTAAAGCACCAATGAGGGCGGCTACGTGTGAGGTTGATCTGTAATAATGCACAACAGTGTTGAGGAAGAGAAAGAGGTGGTCGAACCAAGCGCCATCGCATCGTCGCTGTAGGTCCACATGGTGCAGACATTTGCGGAAACAGACTGCCCCCCCCCCCAGTGCTATCGGTATCGGTTGTTGATCCCATGCCATAGACCAGGTGGTAGACGCCTTGTTCGCGGCAGAAGCAGCAGAAGCAGCAAATCGTCGTCGTCGTCGTGTTCAACTGAAACGCCCCGCCGAGCGACGACAGCAGCGGCAGCAGCAGCAGAGCAACGCGCACCGGATCCAATCCGATGCCGATGCCGATGCGACGGATATTGGACAACAAATTGGTTCGTGCTGCTAGACCCACTCACGTTTCTGAGACCGGAATGCATTTTTATTGAGGCTCGTGAGACTCCATCTGCTTTTCCGCTGTTTTTGGCGACATTCCTACGCGGCGTATTTGGGTTGCTTTGTGTCGCCAAATCTTGCAGCAACCTCGACAGTTCAATCGTTTAGGCCATGTATTTCGATCCTGCTCGATCCGCCTACATTGACAATGAATCTGGAGAAGTTGTGTATGTGGTAGAGGGGGAAGAAGCGAGAGCGGCGGCCGCCGCTTCGAGCACAACGCCCCGCAGCTCTCCATCGAAGTCCCGGCGTTCCCAGCATAGCAGTCACGGCAAACGCAGTAATGCATACTATGCGGGTGTCGTGGCAGCCCCATCAGAGGGCACGTACGACTTCCAAGCGCCCGACGCTGCAGTCGACGGTGACGCGTCCCAATCGGCCCCGTCGACCGGCGAGACGAAGAAGCGAAAGCACAAACATCGACACCGCGAGGAGAGATCGGCGGGAGGATCTGAAACAGAGGCACAGCGCTTTGAGCGCCTCTTTGAACTCGCGGTGATGGAGAACCAGCAAAAGCAGCGGACGCAGGAGCTGGCGGACGAGCTGTACTCGCTGCACGTCGCGAACGCGGCAGGAAACGACATCGTCTTGACGCCCCAGGACATCGAGCTGGCTGGCGTCATCGGCGACGTGGACACGCCATCCGGAGGTCAGGTGGTGGCGGTGGGAGCGGCACAGAACCCGTCGTACTGGGACGACTGGAACTTCGCGCGCACGCTGCAGGCGATGGAGTTCGAGATCGGCGACGACGACATGCAGGACGACTTCGACGAGGACGGCGAACCGATCACCGACTTCGAGCGGAAGGAGTACCGCGCCTCGCGGTCGTGTCGGCGGCAGCTGATGACGATCTCGTTCTTTATCTGCGTCGTCCAGATCGCGCTGCTCATCGCGATGATTCAAACGGGCGGCTACGCGCCGCGGTCGCAGAACAGCGTCGTCGGCCCGCCGGTGTACGTCATGGTGCGATGGGGAGCGAAGCAGACGGCGCTGATGGTGGACGAGAACGAGTGGTTTCGCCTCGTCGCACCAATCATGCTGCACGCGGGCATCTTCCACCTCATTCCTAACGTGGCCATCCAGCTGCGCGTCGGCGGCTACCTCAACCTCGTCTACGGCACCCCCAAGTGGCTGTGGATCTACTTCGCGTCCGGCATCTACGGTGTCATCTGCTCCTGTTTGTTTCTACCGAACGCAGTCGGTGTCGGCAGCTCCGGAGCCCTGATGGGCATGCTGGCGTCGTGGGTGGTCTGGATCGTCTTCCGCTGGCGCAAGATCCCCCGCCGCTGCCACTCGCAGCGCAACTGCCAGCTCGGCGTCGTGACCTTGTCGATCGTCGTGACGCTGGCGACCTCCTTCATGCCCAACGTGGACTGGGCGGCGCACTTGGGCGGCGCCGTGATGGGCGTGCTCTTCGGCGTGCTGCTCCTCACCAACGAGCTGGACAACACGCGCAACCAGCGGCTGCTGCGCGTGGCGGCGGGCGCCATCGCGGCGGTGCTCTACGCCGTGAGCCTCTGGTACCTCGTCGCGAAGTTGGCGTACAGCACTTCGTCGTTGGAGTATTGGGAGGCCAACGACGACTGGGCCTGAGGCCGCCTCCGCTCTGTACATAGACGTGCCGCGGCACCGCTCACGTTGCTGTTTCTGTTTCTGCTGCGCGTGCACCGCCAGTGCACCGCGCACTCGTAGTAATCGGCGCTTTAATTTCATCTGTGTCTCGTCTACTCATCTACTGCTGCGGTCGCCTTAAGCGCGGGTCTTGAAGCGCTCGGTGGCGTTCACGAGGTGCTCGATGATCTCGGTCTCGGCGGCGCTGTGGCCGGTGAGAGTGAAGACGATCTCGCTGGAGGGCAGCGCCTGGTGCAGATCGTAGGCGGAGATGGCGGGACACACGACGTCGTAGCGACCCTGCACGATCACCGTGGGGATGTGGCGGATCTTGTCCAGGTTCTCCTTCTCGAGGAGGAAGCCGTCGCGCGGGAAGAAGCCGTGGTTGGTGAAGTAGTGGTTCTCGATGCGCGCGAAGGCCAACGAGAAGTGGTCGTCGCCGAACTTCGCCGCGACGCTGGTCTCGGGGTCCTGCACGAGCTTCGAGGTGCGGCCCTCCCAGATCGACCAGGCGCGAGCCGCTTCGTGCATGGCCTCTTCGCCGAGCTCGCCGCGCAGACGCCGACCGTAGGCCGCGACGAAGTTGTCGCGCTCCTCGACGGGGATGGCGCGCTCGTAGTCCGCCCACTCCTTCGGGAAGATGAAGTTGGCGCCTTTACCCTCATAGAACCAGTCGATTTCTTTCTTGCGGAGCAGGAAAATGCCGCGCAACACCAGTTCCTGCGAAGACACAACACAACAAGGGTCAGGCGACGCCTCCACACGACCCACGCCAACGTACCGTCACCACTTCTGGGTGCTCGATGGCATAGGCCAGGCCCAGCGTGGAGCCCCACGAACCGCCAAACACCTGCCACTTGTCAATCTTCAAATGGTTGCGCAGCTTCTCGAAATCGCGGACGCTGTCTGTGGGGCGGGCAGTCACCAGTTAACGACCCGCGGCACAGCGAAACGAGCTCCTTTCTTACCGTACGTGGTGTTGTCGCGCAAGTCGGCGAAGGGCGTGGAGTCGCCGCAGCCGCGCTGGTCGACGAGAATGATGCGATAGACCTTGGGGTCGAAGTAGCGAGCCATGTAAGGGTCCGTTCCGCCGCCAGGGCCCCCGTGCACGAAGATGACTGGCTTGCCATTGGGGTTGCCGTACTCGCTGTACGCGATACAGTGGATATCACTGACTCGCAGCATCCCCTTGTGGTACGCCTGAATGGCAGGAAAGAGCTTGGTGTGCTTGAACTTGTCCTCCGAGTCGGTCACAGCCTCGGTGTGGGACACGGTGGCGCTGGCGATGGAAGTGAATCCTGCAGCGAGGACCGCCGCACCAATGGCATAGTTTGTGCTGTTTTCGGATGAGTATCCTCCGCGGTACAAGGACAGCTCGCGAAGACGATGGATGGGGCGGCCTTGTTGAAGGCCACGTGAATTGACGACGAATTTCGTCGCGGATTGAAACGATTTACGGAACATGATCACGGAAAGAGCACGAGAGGCGCCAGTCAGGAATGTTAAGAGAATGAGACCACGACGAAAAGCCATGCAGAGACCTTCCCTCGAGGGTATCTTGTATCTTTCGGTGGAATCATCCCATCGCATCGTCGGTGGGTTGGCGGCCGTTGCGAAGATGGTCGCTTGTCGCTTGTCCCTTGTCGCTTGTCGGTGACAACAGTGTCGTTTGTCGTTTGTCGTTTGTCGAGATGATGATGACGACGAAGACGGTGAGACGACACGACGACGACGACGACGACGACGACGACGACGACGACGACGACGACGACGACGACGACGACGACGACGACGACGACGGCGGCGGAGTCGATTGGTTGGTCAGTTTATGTGTCACCTTTACGTTTATTTTCCACCTATGGCGTTTTAGAGAGACCAGACAGAGGCACATGCTTCAAAAGTAGACAGCAAATCGTTGTTCCTTTTCCCCTTTGGCTTTGAACTTGTGGGTGGGTTGGGAATCTCTCTCGCCAACTCTTTCTCGAAGTACTGGGAGCCGCAACACACAACTCCAGGAAATGAGCGGCACAGCTGGCAAGAACGGACCAGACAAGGGAAAGATTAAGAAATGGACAAAGCGCATCGAGAATGGCGAGGTTCAGGACACCGCCTTGTACAACGTCGCATACAAAGACTTCGGACTCAAAGTTAGTTGTTCAACTGAGCCGCGAGCGGACACCATTTGATCCCCCCTTGACCACTGCTGCAGGGGAAGCCATCGATATCAATCAATTCGCGATCGACGGCTTCAGAGGAGATGGATGTGAAGGTAAGACGTGCCCGATCGCCGTATGCGGGGGCAGTGACCTGACCGACCTGCGCTCGCAGTACGTTCGCGAGCTGTTGTACACGACGCTGCTGCAGGATAAGACTAACATCAGGAGCAAAGTCATTGAGGTGAGCGCCATTGCCTGCATATTCCATTGATGGCCTTGTTCACGCCGCAGCGCGACCACAGATCAAGAATCGCGGCTACGTTCGCAACGTTGTGCTCGCCCTCTTCTGCGGCGCATGCAGCTCGCCCGCCCAGAGCCAAACGACGGCTGAACCGTCGTCATCTTCGCCCCTACCGCCGAGCGGCTCGCCTGCAGTGGAAGGTAAAGTGCGAATCAGCCGGCGCACCGACCAGCTGCAGTGTCTCTGCGACAAAGTGCTCAGCTTCCCGCTCAGCGAGTTCCGCGAGGAGGAGCTCGAGCAGCTCGAGCAGCGCGCACTGCTGACCAGTGCCGCGGGGGACGACGAACTCAGACGGCGTTTGGAGCGCTGTCGACTCACCCCTGGACAGCTGCGCATGTGGGGTTTCCCGCTGCCCCAGCAACAGACCGCGCCCGACGCCGTCGTCTCCTTCGGCGGCGACGAGGGCACCGAGCGGCCGGCGAAGCGTGCGAAGATCGCGGCCGACGAGGACGACGGCGGCGTATTGGGCGACGAGACAGCCGAGGCGATGCTGCGGCTGCTGCGCGAGCGCTTTCTCGTCGACGCAGCGAAGGGCCCGTCAGATCGTGCGAGCGGCGGGGGCGACGCGGGTTTGTACCGCCCTCCGCGCGGCTTCGTCGACACCCTGTCGCCCGCCACGCTCACAGCGCTGGCCACGCAACTTGGTACCACCTTCGCGCCGGCGCTGCCGGCGGCGAGTTTGGACTGCGAAATGCTCGACGTCGTCGACGCGGCGGGCGGCGTGCGGCGCGAGGTGGTGCGCGTGTCGCTGCTCGACGCGCATCAGCGCAGCGTCTTCGAGGCGGTGGTGTGTCCCACCGGGGCCGCGCCGCGCTGCACCGACGGCCGACGGGACGTGGATCTCACATGCGTCGCGGACTTCAAAGAGCGCTACACGGGCATCGGTCGCGACGCACTGCGCACGCGCATCCTCGCCGGACAGACCATCTCGCAGGCGCAACTGCTCGCGACGCTGCTCACGCGCGTGTCTCGAGAGACGCTGCTGGTGGGCCACGGCCTGGAGAACGACCTGCGGTGCCTGGGGCTTGCACACGGTCGCGTAGTGGACACGGCGGTGCTGTATCGCCACCCGCGCGGCTTCCCCTTCCGCCTGTCGCTGCAGCAGCTGGCGCGGCGCCACCTCGGCCGCGCGATCCAGCGCGGCGACAGCGCCCACTGCAGCGCCGAGGACGCCGCCACCGCGTGGCAGCTCGCAGTGCTCGTCGCGAACCAGCGCGCCTCGGGCATCGTCGCAGATGGCGCAGCGGCCGCGGAGGAGCGCGTGTCGCTGCTTCGGCGGCTGCAGACGCAGCTCGCCACTGGCGACGGCGCCGCGAAACTGCCCGTGTGGCTGTGCGGCGTCGGCTGCGAAGCGCTGCCCACTGCAGACGCAGACGCAGCAGCATTGGCCGACCGCGGCGGTCCTGACGAGGCAGCCGACGAGCCGCCGGACGCGGCGGAGGCAGCGCACGGCGTGTTCGAGCGACTGCGGCAGCAGTACGAGCGCGTCGCCGACGATGCGGCCGCTGCCGACGTCGACGACGCTGTGACCTTTGCGCAGATGAACAGCGTCAACGACGCGAGCGCGGCGCTGCGGGCGTTCGTTGATCGCGCGACAGAGACGGCCCCCGACGGCGTGCGCGTCGCCGTGTTGCACGTCGCTCAGGCGACGAGCAGCGCCGACGTTCTGCGCCGCGTCATCGCTGGCAGCGTCGACGGCGCCGCTGATGCGACGCTGGTGGTGACACTGAGCCAGGCGGACACACATGAGGCACGACGCCTCGCTCGGGAGCGACACGGCGCACTTCACGGCGAGAACACACGGGGCGCGCTGAGCGGGGTCGGCGACACGCTGCGGCGGCTGCGGAGCCCCGCGTGGACCGCCGACCGCGAGGCCGAGTTTCAGCGCACGGTGCAGCGTCTTCACGTCGTAGATCTCTCCTTGCAAGTCGTCTGCGGGCTGTAGCGCACACCGTAACACCGACGCACCGTAAGACCGTAAAACCGTTTAGCACCGTCGCACCGTCGCCTCTCTCGCCGTTTGTCGCGTGACCGACACACGAACCTGCATCTGTTGTCGCGAGGACACACGACAAGTGACAAGTGATTGTTTCATTTTGCGCTGCGCCGCCGAGAGCCGCCATCGCGCCAGTTCCCAAGCAGAATTTAATTACCGCCCGTTATCGTCGCGTCGCAACGCTCTCTCTTTTCTTGTAGAGGGACCCCCGCCGATTCTCTTTGCAATGAGCAGCACCATGTTGGAGAATTTCGCTTCGACGGCCGCTCAGGACGACAACTCGCCCATCACACCTCAAATATTAGTGCAGCACGTCCTACGGCAGACTGCCTGCTACGACTTGATGCAAGCTTCAAGCAAGGTAAGAGTCATCGTGAAATTGAGTCTGCCAGGCCCTCGTATCCACTGATCCACGACTGCCCGACCTCCGTCGCAGGGAACTGTCTTCGAGACGTCGATACCCTTTCAGCTGGCTTTCTTTGCGCTGATAGAGCACGGTAAGTGACAGAGCAAAGGTCAGTGATGCACGTGTGTGTAACGAGGAATTTGCCTCAGATACGGACGTGGCACCGCTGTGGGACCCCGAGCAGCGCACGTTCATCGGCCTCATGACCGTATACGACTACATTCGCGCGCTGCGGATATGCCAGACCCGAGGCATCTCTGCCTCTGACCTCGCCACCCAGACCCTCGCTGACATCCTCGCCACGGCGCCGTTCATCTTTCGCCACCGCGGCTTTCCCTCCATCGACGCGGAGAGCTCGGTCCACCAGCTGTGCCAGCTGCTGTGCCGGGACAACGACTACGTCTGCGCCCTGGATCCAGAGACCGGCGCACTGGTCTCCATCCTCGGCCCACTCGACGTGTTGCACCTGCTGTACCAGGTCGCTGCCACCAACGAGTCGCTGTTCTCGCAGCCTCTGGGGTCGCTGGGCAGCCTCGGCGGCGTGGGCACGTGGGACGCGGCCGTGTTCACCGCCGCAACGCAAGTACCGCTCGCAGACCTGCTGAACGCGCTAGACGAGCGGGGAGAAATAAGCGCAGCACCGGTGGTCGACGAGGGCGGACGCCTCGTGGGCCTGTACCACCGCTCCGACGTGTCCTTCGCGATGAAAGCGCCCGACGTCGACGCGGCGCTCGGTAACCTGCGTTCGTTCCGCGCAGAGGACGCGCTGACCCTGCGCGAGCAGCTGCTGGCCTCAGGAGAGATAATGTCGTCATTCCAGGGCCTAGTGACCTGCGCGCCCACGGACAGCATCGGCTTGGCGGTGCGCGCCATGGTCATGGGCCGCGCGCACCGCGTCGTCGTCGTCGACGAGGCGCGTCGCGTCCGCGGCGTCGTCTCTTTTCGCGACGTGCTGCAGCACTACCTCGACCTGCCCGAGCTCAAGACGGCCGCCGCCCGGTGAGCCGCGCCCGTCGCCCGCTGCGTTTGTTTCGCCTTCGTCTGTAACGGTCGTCCGCCTCGCGTAAGTCACATCCCCTCGCACCGCGCCGCCCCGCCTCGGCACCCACAGCCACCCGACTCACCTCAGCGCCTTCCGCCCCGCGCGGTCGCCCGTCGATGGCTGCGCCGCTTCGTTTGCGTCGTCGCCTCCTGCGACCGGCGGCAGCGACGCGAACGAAGCGGCGCAGCCGTCGACGGGCGACCGCGCGACGCCGACGAAGGCCGCGAGAGACGCGCGCCGACGGACGCCGCGGCCCTCGACGCGACGCGATGGGATGTGACGTACGCGAGGCCATCGCGCGCCGCGCACGCCGCCCTGTGGAGAGAAGAAGCGCCGCGAACAGAGCCGCGAGGGCGAATTAGTCGTTACACGCTACGCGCCGAAGAGGCGCAGCACCGACGCCCACGGCGCGTCAGAGGCGACGTCGCTGCGGCCGGCGTCTCGGTCAGCGGGCGCCGTGATGCCGCCGCCGCCGTCGGGGACGCAGAGCTCCTTCGCGGCGCGAGCGGTCGCAGGCGGCGCCTCCGTCGCCACCAGCGGCAGCTGCGCGCGCACGAAGCGCTGACGCGCGGTCGCGAAGGGCTGGCCCACGCGGAAGAGGAAGCGCGCGAGGTCGTGGTCCTCGCAGTGGCGGCTGCTGTCGCCGCTGCTCGCGCCGCGCCGCGCGCCCGGCGCCTGGCGCAGGTCGCCGCGGGCACCGGCGTCGTCGGCGGCGTCGTCGCGGCGGCTGCGGTCGGCGTCGACGAAGTCCGCGCGGCCCGCGTCGTAGTCCAGCGCCTCGAGCAGACGCACGCGCAGCTCGTAGCTGAACTCGCGGTTGCTGAGCAGGCGGATGGCGAGCTGCGCGTAGTGCGTCGTCGAGTTGGCGACGAGGTCGGCGGCCAGGCCGCTGCGGCGGTAGAAGGCGGCGACCTGCGACGTCGACGGCAGCCACGGCACGTCGTGCTGCGCGAGGTACGCGGCCACCGGGTGCGTCTGGGCGGGCTGCGCGTGGTGCAGCTGCGCGAGGCGGTGGCGCAGCTCCTGCAGGTCGTCGCGCGGCGTGGACAGCACGAGGCCCGGCTGCAGCGTCACGACGGGCGTGCCCACCGACAGCGCCAGGCCCAGGCGCGTCGCCGACAGACCCAGCGGGAAGGCGTCCAGCACCACGTCGCTCTGCTTCATCAGCTGCCACAGGCGCCGCGTCGACAGCGGCGTCGGCAGCAGGCGGATGCGCATGTGCAGCGACGCGCCCGCGCGCGTCCACAGGCGGCGCACGAGCGCGCGCGCCCACGACATGCGGCGCTTGTCGGCGTCGTCGCCCGCGGCGAGGTGCGGGAAGAAGTCCTGCGGCACGGCCAGCACGAGGTGCAGCGTGGGCACGGCGCGCAGGACGCGCACGAGCGTCTCGTCCATCAGCGGGTGCAGCTCGTGCGGCGCGAGCACCAGCAGCGCGACCGGCTGCCCGGCGAAGAACACCTGGCCCTCCGCCTGCGACGGCGCGAAGCGCAGCTCCGCGTCGGGGCCGCGCGCGGCGCCTCGCTCGGCGGCCTCGCCGCGCAGCGTCGCGAGCTGCGCGTCGAGCGCCGCCGTCGACACCAGCGGCCAGCGCACCTGCACCAGCTGCTCCGCGTGCACCTGCTTCCACGCGGCGTGCGCGCTGCGCGCGGCGGCGTCGGCGACGTCGCTGAGCTCGTCCGGCAACAGGTAATAGTCGGCGGCGGCCGCGCAGGACACGCCGCGCACGAAGAAGCAGATCTGCACCGGCGCGAGGCGCAGGTGCTGCAGCGCGAGGGCCGCGGCGTCGGGGAACGGCTGCTCGTCGGGCACGAGCAGCACGTCGAGGCCCAGCGCCGCGACGGTGTCCTGCGCGCGCAGCGGCTCGTTCGGCACGTTCACGACGCGCTGCACGCGACTGGCGATGCGCTGCGTGACGGCGTCGGGCAGCAGCGGCAGCGACAGCAGCGTGAAGCTCAGTCGCGGCGCGCGGCGACCCGCGTCGGCGCCGCCGCGCGTCCAAAAGGCGCAGCGGCCGGCGTCGTCGACCAGCGACAGCAGCCGCAGCAGCACCGTCAGGCCCACGCTGTGCTCGTTGAAGTGGCCGCCGAGGATGCCCACCTGCACCGTCGCCGCGTCGGCGTCGGCGTCGGCGTCGGCGTCGCTCGCCGCAGCGGCGTCGTCCGTCGCCGCCAGCGGCTGCTGCAGCACGTGGCGCGTCCAGAGCGTGTGCGCGGCGGCCAGCGCGTGGCCGTTGGCGAGGTACCCCTGCCAGTTGGCGGCGCCGACGAGGGCGGCCGGCCGGCCGTGGTCGAAGCGCCACAGCAGCTCGCGCAGCACCGGCGCCGTGCGCAGCGCGCTGGCGCCGAGCAGCGGCAGCGGCCAGGCCATGTCGAGCAGGTTCGCCACGCCCACGACCGAGAAGTCCTCCGACGTGCTCGCCAGGTGCGCCGTCATGCGCAGATAGGCGACCACGAGGTCGGCCAGCGACCCGGGCACCAGCGGCGTCTCGAACGCCAAGCGCAGCTGCACGATCGCGTGCGACACGGCGCCGTCGGCCGCCGGGTCGGACGAGGCGCCGCCGCGCCGCATCATCTCGAGGCCCACGACCGCGCGGCCGCCCTCGTACAGCGCCTGGCCGAGGTCGAAGACGTAGCGGCCCGTGAGCTCCTCCGCCGCCACCCAGCCGTAGAGGTTCGAGAAGCTGCGCAGCAGCTCGACGCTGGCCGACGGCGTCACGCGGAAGTCGCCGTAGAAGACCTTCGTCAGCGTGTCCTCGAACCACACGCTCAGCTTGTGGAACTCCATCGGCGCCGTCGTGGCCTTGAGCTCCGCCTCCGACAGCAGAAACGACAGCCGCTGCAGCTTGCTCTGCAGCGCCGAGACGATGCGCCCGAGGAAGAACTTCGCCTCGTGCGTCTTTCCCTCGGCGAGCAGCACCATGGACAGGTAGGTGAGGATAAAGACGTCGCTCTCCTGGTAGTACAGGCAGTTCTTGAAGTGGACCTTGGCCTTGTCCAGGTCCTCGCGGTCGAGGCTCAGCAGGCCCAGCTGCAGGTGCGCCTCGTACGCGTCCTTCGTGTACGACATCGCTTCGTAGAGAAGCACCTCTGCGCGTTGGTGGAAGCCCATGGCCATGAGCAGCTTCGCCATCGACAGGAACACGTCGTACTTCTCCTGGCTGGGCACCTCTCCGAAGAGGTACGGGTGGCGGATGAGCTGCCCGTACTCGTGCAGCGCCTGCTGCAGCGCCTGGTCCGCGGCCTTCTGGTCTGCCGAAGCCTTCATCTGCTTCCAGACGGGGACGACCGAGTCAGTGCCACTTTGAAAGGGCTCGGTGATGCCTTCCAGCACTCGCCAGGTCACCAGCTGGGGCTCGTCGTCGCTGCGGATCCGCCCGGACTGCAACTCGCCGATTGACACACATACGGAGGAAAAGAGAATGGCCAGTACCAAAAGCGCAACCGCAGATCTGGCCGCTTTGATCCATCGCCCAACTCCCATCGATCTGTGGCGTCGCAGTGGCAGCGCGCGAGGTGTCTGCACTTGTCAATGAATATCCGAGTCAGCTACTCGGCCTGGAGTACAGTGCAGTCAAAACAATTATACTTCGTCAAAGTGTTCGTGCGGGAGTCCAGACGGTCAGACAGGCGCTTCGATCTCGTTCGCCTGTTCGCCTCGGTCGGCGGTCGTCGGCGATCGCTTCGCGCTATCGCAAAGCTGAAACGGCTTTAGGTACAGCAATAGTCTCAATTATCATTGATTAATGTGAAAGTATGGACTTTTGGAGTACATACAGTCGTTGTCTGTCAGTGGATCACAAACGAGCCTAGAAATCGATATATATTACTGGCTCATCACACTCCGTGTACGGGCAGTTCCTGGAGTTCGCCCGGAGGAGACGATTCGCTTCGACGATCGGCGGGCAATTCAATTCACTTTACGTCCTCTTCAGAAACGAATCGACACTCACACCTCGTGAGCCAACGGCGCCTTCATTTAG
>SMOI01000486.1:0-21405 GCA_008000375.1 Poteriospumella lacustris | reverse complement strand
TTCAATCAGCCGTTGGGTAGCTGGGACGTGTCGTCGGTGGTGGACATGCGGGGCATGTTTAGCAGGACGGAGACGTTTAACCAGGATGTGTCGGGTTGGTCGGTGGGTCGTGTGCGGAATATGAGCGGTATGTTTCACGAGGCGATCTCGTTCAACCAGTCGTTGTCTTGTTGGGATGTGTCGCAGGTGCGTGCGATGGACGGTATGTTTCATGGGGCGACATCGTTCAACCAGTCGCTGTCCGAGTGGGACATATCACGAGTGGTGACGTGTCGAGGAATGGTCGGTGGGTCGGCAGTAACGGTGTTGCCGTTGCAATGGGACGGGAACGAGATGATGTCGAACAGTGCGATGAATGCGCCCTATCGGCATGCAATTCGACTCTGATACAATCCTACCATTGTACATCAATTTGCCATCTGGCAGAGAGGCGCTATAAGCTGGCGATACCACACGTCCTGGTAGCATAGAGCCGCGGTAGCGTCCTTCTGTATTCTGTAGTTGCGGATGGCAGTGAATGCCTGTGGACGAGGTAAGCGATTGAAACAACTGGAAGAGTCAATATGAGGTTTATACCCGGAACGGCGATAGGTATTCCATTGGTACTGTCATAGCCACGAGGCCTGCCCAACAGCTCGTCTTATTGTGTCCGACATTGTGCTTGTTGTGTCCGTCCATGCCCGATACAAACCTGGTAGCAGTTAATCAATCAACCAATCAATCGTAGATGAAACGGACAGGTGGGGCAACAGTAACAACACGTAACTCCAACGCAATTCCATTCCAAACCTCTTCTAACAGTAAAATAGGCGATGTAATCAACCAGAAGTACCATACCACCACCGTTTCATATACATCTGTGGGGAAGCACAAACGCTAGGTTATTTTGGACAGTCAGTGTCTGGGGTGTGTCCGTGATCCCCTAAGTACAGTCTGGAACGTCCTTCTTTTTCAGGCACTTTCATGCTCCTCAATCAGTCCTCACTCGATGGTGGAACGACGCCAAGACCTGCGCCGCTATTCCTACTTCATTTTCTTTTGTGGGTACTTGATTCAGGTGAAAGCATCCTTCTACCGCTGACCAACTATCGCTCCTCAACATCCAAACCATATGATGAGGGTTGACAATGCTACGTCTTTAACTACCAATACGTTGGGATTCCTCCCGCTCACTGATGCCACGATTCATGGCGCAGTGGTGCTATGGTGTGAATGTCGAGATCAAGCCGTTGCCGTCTATGGACCCATTGGAGATTGGGATGTGAGTACCGTAACGAACATGTCGGGACTGTTTAAGAGGCACGTTTCCTTCAACGACGATATAAGTCGATGGAATACGAGCCAGGTGACGAACATGTCTCGTATGTTCCACAGTGCATCGTTGTTCAATCAATCGTTGGATAACTGGGATGTATCCCAGAACCACTATGTCGCATCTGTTTTTCAAAGCATGGTCATTCAATCAGTCATTGGACCGGTGGGATGTTTCGAAGGTCACGAACATGGGGTGTATATTCAACGGTGTAGCGTCATTCAATCAGCCGTTGGACAACTGGGATGTTTCGAAGGTCACGAACATGGCGCATTCATTTGCCGGTGCATCGTCGTTTAAACAACCGTTGGAGAGCTGGGATGTATCGAGCGTGACGGACATGTCGTACATGTTTCTATGGGCAAGATCATTCAATCAGCCTTTGGACAGCTGGGTTGTACCACCTGAAACCACCCTGTTCGGGACACGGCTTCTCGTGAAGATATCGTTGGTAGAAAGGTCGCACGCTATCTGGGACAGCGATCGGGGTCACATGCCGCTGGCCACGGTATTGTATCAGTTGCACACTTGTCTTCCACTGGATATCTGCCGTGCGATACGACAGACAGTGTGGGAACCGCTCACAGACAGTACCATTCATTTGGCAGCGAGGTCATGGCCCGACGAAACGACTCGTCGTCGCTTTGGACCGATCGAAGTCTGGGATGTTCGGCGAGTAACGAACATGGATGGTCTGTTTCGCAGACTACCCAGCTTCAGTGATGATCTATCTAGATGGGACGTGAGCAACGTACGATCGATGGTAGCAATGTTTAAGAGGGCGATATCCTTCAACGGTGCCATTGGTATGTGGAACGTGAGCCAGGTGACCGACATGCGAGGCATGTTCGATAGCTGTGCAGAGTTCAATCAGCCGTTAGACCATTGGGACGTATCCAATGTGCGTTGTATGCGACGGATGTTTGCTGGCTGTGGTCAGTTCGGCCAGGCGATTGGGGAATGGTCGGTGGGGTGTGTCGAAGACATGAGCGAGATGTTTGTAGACTGCAGAGCCTTCAATCAGCCGTTGGGTGGGTGGGACGTGTCGTCGGTGGTGGATATACAGGGTATGTTCAGAGGAGCGGTGTTGTACGACCGGGACGTGTCGAGTTGGTCGGTGGGTCGTGTGCGGAACATGAGCGGTATGTTTCACGAGGCGGTCTCGTTCAACCAGTCGTTGTCTGATTGGGATGTATCGCAGGTGCGTGCGATGGACGGTATGTTTGGTGGGGCGGAATCGTTCAACCAGTCGCTATCTGGGTGGGACGTATCGCGAGTGGTGACGTGTCGAGGAATGGTCGGTGGGTCGGGAGTAACGGTGTTGCCGTTGCAGTGGGACAGGAACTAGACGATGTTGAGCAGGGCGAAGAAAGGGGCTTATCGTCGTGTATATCGGTACTGATACAAACCTTACGAGAGGCCCGTCCGAGTAGAAGTAGGTTGCCGATGGAACATTTGTAATAGCTGCCTTGTAGTAATGAGTAGCTGATACGTCCGTTGGCGGCTATACCCGTGGAGATACTACACTGGTGGATGGGTCAGACTTCCTGGAAATTGGGTACATGTGGATTGTGGCGGATCAGAAGTGGCGGTGGTGGTGCTGATCTTGTTGAATCTACAGTAGGTACTACCGGTACATGTAAGATAGGCGATGTGGGGGAGAGGTGGGAGGAGACAGAGAAAAAGAGAAAGTGGGTATTCTGGGATTCTTGGACCATTTCATGTACATGTGGGTTACATTTGTTCGCTGTAGTTGTGTGTTTTATGAGAGGTTTTTAAGACTCCGAAATCAATCAATGACGTGATCGATCATCGGTGTGCACGATGGAAATGTGGGCACCAGTTCATCCTCTTTTCCATCATTTTTGTAAAATATTTTTCGTCCGAGAAAGATGATAAGAGGATTGGGCTTGACTGTTTTTCTCGTGGTTTTGACACGTATTTTTGGCGAAGTCACTGTTCTGAAAGCCATCCAGTATATCTATGACAAGTCCGAGAAGATGAGAATCCGTGGCTCAGGATTCAATGCGAACGATCATGATATCCTGCTTGACCTTGGATGCGCTGGTCAACCATCCCTTGTCGTCGACAAGGACTTTATGTTGTCGAAGGACAGCAATAGTGGTGGTTTGATCCTGACGCTTTTGGGAAACAGACGGTGAGCGATTTCTTCTGCTCGTTTTCTTCTTCTTTCCTATTTTAATCTCGTTTTACTGTGTGCAGATGGGGCAACATGTCCGAACGCACCCCTCCCGTGGCTATGGTTCTGAATGGCGTCAGATTTTCGTCGGATCCGAAAAAGAACCTTTTGTCGGAGCCAGTGATTGTGGCGCAGGTCTTAAGCACCCCCAGCGTGAAGGAAAGCACTAACGTTCTGTTTAAGTCTGCTTCCAATGCGCTCAGAATCAATGGAACTGGCTTCGTTGGCGCCAGAGAGGTCGATTTCTACTTCCAGCATCCCCTCATCAAGGAAGTTGCCTATGAAGACGTCACGCCTTATCCCCTTCGCAACGACCAAATCGTTTTGCGCCTTCGCCATGGTTACAACTGGCGAGACACCTCTGGTCCGCTTTATGTCATTGGTGTTGACACTGGCGGAGGACCAGTCAAGTTGAACGGCGATGAGGGTGTCCAAGTCGCCGACGTGCAGGAGAACTGAGATGTCCACTCTATCCAGGTCGACCGGACTGCATATACGCAACGGCTTTATACCAATGACCCCCAGTTGATTATCAGAGGCGAAGGGTTCAACGTCGTTGGCAATAGGCTTCGTTTCTCGAACGGTCTGTTGGGTGCGAACATCAACTACACCACTACCGCCACCACTGCAAACTCAATTACCCTTCGACTATCGAGTCAACGTCCTGGGCAGAGACAGTATCGTGGTGATCCTGATGGAAGGTCGTGCTTGGCGTGCGGATCCAGGTCCGTTGACGGTGACACACATCAATACCCGTGGAGATACTGGTGGATGGGTCCAATTTCCTGGGAATGGTGTTCATGTGGCGGAGATTGTAGCGGATCAGAAGTGGCGGCGATGGTGCTGGTGGTGTTAGCCACCCACCGTGTGATCGTGTGCTCATTACGTCGGCGGCTTCCGCATGTGCAAGGTCGGTGATAGAACATGGGGAGAAGAGGCTGGTGGCATTGCAAATCGTTGTTAGTCAGTACCGGTAGGTAGTCGTTGTCGTTCGTTGTTCCCCGTTGTTCTTCTCTCCCATCGCCTGTCATTTGACGCCGCTGCTTCTCGTTGCGCTCCATGACCAACTGATGGGATACGAGACATCAGCGGTCCTGTCGTTGCTATGCAACCTATGGTTCATCCAACCTGCTTCAGTTACTGACCAGTAGGAGCTGTAATAGTCACTCAACTTCACTTCGTAACGATTTCAGCACCTTTCTGACGGTACCACCAACAAGTAGTAACCGGATATTCATTTGCTATTTCTGCATCTGGACGTCCAACGTGCCAATGGTGCGGAAGCCCAACCGCTAGGTTTGTTTGGGCAGTCAGCGTCCGGGATGTGCCCGTGATCCCTGAAAGTCTGCACGTCCTTCTTTTTCAGGCGAGTCTTTCATGTTCCTCACTCAGTCCTCACGGTCATCCTCCGTCAACGAACGAAGCCAAGACCTCTAGACCTGCATAACTCCTTCATTTTCTTTTGTGGACACTTGATGCAAGTGAAAGAATTCTTTTACCTTTGATGTCGCGACTGTTTCAGGGTTACCATATTTTCAACGACGATATCAGTCGATGGAATACAAGCCATGTGACGAACATGTCCGGCATGCTTCTCGGAATATCGTCGTTCAATCAGCCATTGGGCAACTGGAATGTATCGCAAGTAACAAACATGTCGCGAATGTTTTACGGAGCGAAGCGGTTCAATCAGCCAATAGACAGTTGGAACGTATCGCAGGTGGTTAACATGAAGGGTATGTTTGCTGGTGCATCGTCATTCAATCAGCCATTGGAGAGTTGGAATGTATCCAGCATAACGGACATAGAGGATATGTTTGCTGATGCTTCGAGTCCGGACAGCTGGAATGTAACCAGAGTGACTACATTATTAGCCCATGACCTTGGTGGTGCGTCGTTGAGCAAACAGTCAATGGACAAGCGGGTTGTATCACCAGAGACGAACACGATTCCAGCAGTGACGGAGATGTCAGTTTCGGAGGTGGAACGGTCTCTACCGTGTGTGCCGCAGGCTATCAGTATCAATAACTGGTGTCATACGCCGCTGGCAGCGGTATTGCAACAGTTGCACACTCGTCTTCCACTCGACATCTGCCGTGAGATACGACAGACAGTGTGGGAACCGCTCACGGACAGTACCATTCGTTTGGCAGCGAGGTCATGGCCCGACGAAACGACTCGTCGTCGCTTTGGACCGATCGAAGTGTGGGATGTTCGGCGAGTAACGAACATGGACGGTCTGTTTCTCAACATGACCCACTTCTATGCAGATTTGTCTCGATGGGACGTGAGCAACGTGACATCGATGCGAGGGATGTTTGATGGTTGTAGATCGTTGAGCAAACCACTCCACCGTTGGAATGTGTCCAATGTGCGCTGTATGCGACAGATGTTCGCTGGCTGTGTGGTGTTCAACAAGACAATTAGCAACTGGTCGGTGGGACGTGTCGAAGATATGAGCGACATGTTCACAGACTGTAAAGCGTGCAATCAACCGTTGGGCGTCTGGGACGTGTCGACGGTGGTGGATATGCGGGGTATGTTCAGAGGAGCGGAGATGTTCAACCAGGATGTGTCGGGGTGGTTGGTGGGTCGAGTGCGGAATATGAGCGATATGTGGTGTGGTGCAGTCGTTATCCAATTGGGATGTGTCGCAGGTGCGTGCGATAGATGATATGTTTTATCGGGCGCAATCGTTCAACCAGTCGCTGTCCGAATGGGACGTATCGCGAGTGGTGACGTGTCGTGGAATGGTCAGCGGATCGGAAGTGACGGTGTTGCCGTTGCAGTGGGACGGGAGCCAGACGATGATGGCCAGTGCGATGAAAGAGCGCGATTGTCATGCGTGTCTGTGTTTTGATGCATTTGTCGAATTGTAGAATTGATGTCCACATTACCTCGGCAGAAGAAATGCAGCCTTGGCAGGGAAGCTTTACGGTGCCGATTAAACAACTCTTAATAATAAAGAACATCGTTTGTGCCCTTCCGTAGTGACCGAAAGTGATACAAGAACATGTAATCGAGCCGTAATTGATTTAAGTGACTTGAAGTGAGAATGTCTTCTGTCCCATCATATTCACCCAAGCAATCCGACGTGTTTCAGTGACAGACAAATCCGCAGCACGTCAAACAATCACGAATAAAGTGGACAAGTAAGTGACTCAGCTCCGAAATGATTTCAATCCCTTTCAGACGGTCAACATATTTGCACAACAAACAAGAAGTACCTTCTTGTGCGTTTGGGGTATTTATTTCCTATTAGTGATCTGGAGTTTGGATAGTGTGATAAAGTCATAGCACATTAACATACATACTTCGCATCACCCATCATGGTTTATGTGGAAGAGGTGTGTGTGGACAGTTCGCTTCCGGGTGTCTGTCCGTGATCCCCCAACGTCTGCACGTCCTTCTTTTTTCAGGCGCGTATTTCATGCTCCAATGATGGTGGAGGCCTTCGCCACTGCTTCATTTTCTTTTGAGGATACTTGGTTTGTTCAAGCAATAGCATCCTTCAATCGTTGACTAACTGTAGCGCTTCAACCACCAAACGAGATGATGATTGCTGACAATGCTGCGTCGACAACGAACAGTGCTAATAGGTTGGGATTCCTTCCGCTCACCGATCCCATGATTCATGGTGCAGTTAAGCTGTGGGTGGATGACCGCGATCAAGCCATTGTCGTCTATGGACCCATAGGAGATTGGGATGTGAGCGGCGTAACGAACATGTCACGACTATTTCACCGGCACGTTGCTTTCAACGACGATATCAGTCGATGGAACACGAGCCAGGTGACGAACATGTCGGCTATGTTTCGCCAGGCATTTTCGTTTAACCATCCACTGAGTACTTGGGATGTATCGCAAGTAACAAACATGTCGCAAATGTTTTGCGTAGCAAGCCGGTTCAATCAGCCGATAGAAAGTTGGAACGTATCACATGTGGGTACCCTGAGGTCTATGTTTTCTGGTGCATCATTCTTCAATCAACCGTTGGGATGTTTCGAATGTCACGGACATGGCACAATTATTTAGTAGTGCGTGGTCATATAATCAGCCGTTGGGTAGCTGGAATGTATCGAGCGTGACGGACATGTCCTATATGTTTATGTGTGCCCAATCATTCAATCAGCCGTTGGAGACCTGGGACTTATCCAAAGTCACCGCAATGACACATATCATTTATGGCGCAACGTCGTTCAATCAACCAATGGACAAGTGGGTTGTGTCACCTGCGATGAACGTGTCCGGGTCTCCACCAGTGCAAGACTTACCTACCGCACCGACAAAAATGTCTATGCCGTGTGCGCCGCAGGGCATTAGTGTCAACGACTGGTGTCACATGCCGCTGGCAACGTTATTGCATCAGTTGTGCACTCGTCTTCCACTAGACATTTGCCGTGAGATACGACAGACGGTATGGGAACCGCTCACGGACAGGTCCATTCGTGTGGCAGCGAAAGCATGGCGATATGAAACGACTCTTCATCGCTTTGGGCCGATCGAGGTCTGGGATGTTCGGCGGGTAACCAATATGGATGGTCTATTTCGCTGTGTGTTCAGTTTCAATAATGAAGATCTGTCTCGATGGGACGTGAGCAACGTCCGATCGATGGTGGCCATGTTCGAGGGGGCGATATTCTTCAACGGTGCCATTGGTACGTGGAACGTGCGTCAGGTGGCAAACCTGCGATGTATGTTCGATGGCTGTGAACAGTTCAATCAGCCACTCGACCGTTGGGATGTGTCCAATGTCCGCTGTATGCGACGGATGTTCGCTGGCTGTTCGGTGTTCAACCAAGCGATTGGTCACTGGTCAGTGGGTCGTGTCGAAGACATGAGCGAGATGTTCTCAGACTGCAGAGCGTTCAATCAGCCGTTGGACAGCTGGGACGTATCGTCAGTAGTGGACATGCGGGGTATGTTCAGAGGGGCGAAGGGGTACAACCAAGATGTATCGGGTTGGTCAGTGGGTCATGTGCGGAATATGAGCGGGATGTTTTGGAATGCAGCATCATTCAACCAGGATGTGTCGGGTTGGGATGTGTCGCATGTGCGTGTGATGGATGGTATGTTTGGTGGAGCAGTATCGTTCAACCAGTCATTGTCTAGGTGGGACATGTCGAATGTCTGTGCAATGGACAATATGCTTTATCATACAGACTCGTTTAACCAGACGCTGTCCGGGTGGGATGTATCACGAATAGGGAAGACGATGTGGGCGAGGAAAACGCCTTATGATCGTGAAAACGCCCTATACCGATGAAGCTCAGTTGAGTATCAGTAGCGAAGGGTTTAACGTCGTTGGCAATAGGCTTCGTTTCTCGAACGGTCTGTTGGGTGCGAACATCAACTACACCACTACCGCCACTACTGCCAACTCAATTACCCTACGATTGGTTCCAGGTTCTTTCTGGGAAACAAATGCCGAACACCTTCCCGGACCTCTAACGGTACTTGCCGTGGACGCGGGACAGGGGTTAGTTCCGGTAGGTCCCATGAACTCTGGAGATGGATGTGACATTGCGACGGTGTTTGAACGTCCGGTGATCCATGCTGCCAACGAGATGTTATTCCGTACGCATTCACATGCTTTACACATCACTGGGAGTGGGTATCCTGTCTCGCCTAGTCCATACAAGCCTCAGTTGCGGTTTGAGCCTCCGTTGACGGAGGAGGTGGACTATCGAGTCCACGTTTTAAGCAGAGACAGTATCGTGGTGCTCCTGATGGAAGGTCGTGCTTGGCGTGCGGATCCAGGTCCGTTGACGGTGACACACATCAATACCCGTGGAGATACTGGTGGATGGGTCCAACTTCCTGGGAATGGTGTTCATGTGGCGGAGATTGTAGCGGATCAGAAGTGGCGGCGATGGTGCTGGTGGTGTTAGCTTCGTCTGATGATCGCATGATTACAACGACGGCGGCTTCAGCGTGTCGTAAGTCGATCATATAGCAATAGAAGGAGACGTTGCTTACATTGCAAATCGTTGCTAGTCAGTAGTTAGTCGTTGTCGTTCGTTGTTCCCTGTTGTCTTCTCTCCCATCGTCTGTCATTTGACACCGCTGATTGTCGTTGCGGTCCATGACCAACTTATGGGACACGGGTCATCATCATCATCATCATCGGTACTGTCATTGCTATGAAGCGTATTGTTCATCCAACCTGTTTCAGTTACAGACCAGTCAACAGTGCATTAAACAAGCCATAAGCCATAAGCATTAAGCCATAAAGACAAAAGCTGTGATAGTCACTCCAAATATTCATTTCCAGATAGACAAAAGCTGTAACAGGATATTCATTTCCTATTTCTGATCTAGAGCTTGGCTACGATACATACTCGTATGTTATAGAAGCTCAAACGTTAGGTTTGTCTGGGCAGTCAGTGTCCGGTGGGTGTGTCGGTGATCCCCAAAAGTCTGGACGTCCTTCTTTTTTTTTTAAGGCTCTTCACGTGCGGGTCTTTCATCCGTCGCCCTCTCCGATGAAACCACGCCAAGACCTGTGCCATTACTTCATTTCCCATTTGTGGGTACTTGATTCCCGTGCTTGGTTCAAGCGAACGAACCCTTCAACCGTTGGCAATACCGCTGCGCTTCAGCGACTTCAAACGTTGGCAAGCTCGAGTTGATGATTGTGGAGAATACTGCGTCTTCGACGTACATCGCCGACAATGCTGTGTCTGCAACGAACAAGGCAGATGTATTGTGTTTCCCTCCGCTCACCGATGCCACGATTCATGGCGCAGTGGTACTGTGGTGTAAATGCCGCGATCAAGCAGCTGCGGTTAATGGACCCATAGGAGATTGGGATGTGAGTGCCGTAACGAACATGTCGCGACTGTTTGAAGGGAAACATGCGTTCAATGAAGATATAAGTCGATGGAATACGAGTCAGGTGACGAACATGTCGGATATGTTTGGTGGGGCAGTGTCGTTCAATCAGTCATTAGGCAACTGGGATGTGTCCCAAGTTAGAACTATGTCGTTCCTATTTAACCGGGCGAAGCGGTTCAATCAGCCATTGAGCAGTTGGAATGTATCAAAGGTGGTTGACATGCAGGGTATGTTTGCTTGTGCATCATTGTTCAATCAACCGTTGGACAACTGGGACGTATCCAGGGTGACGGACATGGCACGTCTATTTTCTGATGCACATGCATTTAATCAGCCGTTGGGCAGTTGGAATGTGTCGAACGTGACGGCCATGTCCTCGATGTTTCATTGGACATTCTCCTTCAATCAACCGTTAGATAACTGGGACATATCCAAAGTCTCCAAAATGGAACGCATGTTTGCGGGTGCAGAGGCGTTCAATCAGCCGTTAGACAAGTGGGTTGTGCCACCAGCTACGCAACTGTCCAGGGCTGTGCCAGTAGCGGAGGTAGACCTGTCCAGGCAGTGGGAATAGCAGTCCCTGCGCATCAATGACTGGCATCATATGCCGCTGGCAACGTTATTGCATCAGTTGCACACTCGTCTTCCACTGGATATCTGCCGTGAGATACGACAGACGGTGTGGGAACCGCTCACGGACAGGTCCATTCGTATCGCCGTTGTTTTATGGTGCACGGAAAAGACTCTTCATCGCTTTGGACCGATCGAAATCTGGGATGTTCGGCGGGTAACGACCATGGATGGTTTGTTTCTCCGTTTGCATGGATTCGATGAAGATCTGTCTCGATGGGACGTGAGCAACGTCCGATCGATGCGAGGGATGTTTGAAGATTGTAGATTGTTGAACAAACCACTTCACCGTTGGGATGTGTCCAATGTTCGCAGTGTGCGACGGATGTTCGCTGGCTGTTGGAAGTTCAACCAGGCGATTGGCCACTGGTCGGTGGGACGTGTCGAAGATATGAGCGAGATGTTCTGTGGATGTTTCGCGTTCAATCAGCCGTTGGGCGGCTGGGACGTGTCGTCGGTGGTGGATATGCGGGGTATGTTTAGGTGGGCGTTGTCGTTCAACCAGAATGTGTCGGGGTGGTCGGTGGGACGTGTGCGGAATATGAGCGGGATGTTTTGGAAGGCAGTGTCATTCAACCAGTCGTTGTCTACGTGGGATGTGTCTTGCGTGGTGGCCATGGATGGCATGTTCGAAGGGGCGAAAGCGTGCACCCAGTCGTTGACGGATTGGAACGTATCGCGAGTGGTGACATGTCGAGGAATGGTCGGTGGATCGGGAGTAACGATGTTGCCGTTGCTTTTGAACGAGAGCAAGACGATGTCAACGACCCGTTCGTGATTGAACGAGATACACGAGGTTGTTTTCTTAATGTACACAGACTTGTGCCATTTGAGTCGACCTTAGTCGAAGAGGACGAGGACGTTACCTCTTAACCTTAACTTGGCGATCATCCTTCCTATTGTCCGCACAGGGCCCGCCAACCTACGGCCGTAGACGTGGAGATACTCTTGGATGGGTCAGACGTCATGGGAGTGGCGTGCATGGTTTTGTGTTGAATCTATATAATCACTACGACGGTTGGTTAGGCAACGTTGGTTATGACACAACTCAAACTCAAAAACACCAAGTGACAAAAGATACAATCACTGACAAAAACTGTTGATCGGGACCATTTCATAGAGTCAGCGAACTACCAGTACAGGAATGATACGCGAGGTTGGGCAGAGCTGGGACGAGAGAGACACAGAGAGGAGGGATTCAGGGATCCTGTTTCAGGTTTGTGTGGAAGCCCAAACACTAGGCTAGCTTGGGCAGTCAGTGTCCGGGACCGGGCTGTGTCCCGGGATGTGTCGCGGTGACACCCCGATCCCCGAAAGTCTTCTTTTTTCAGGCTCCTCAGGTGCGGATCTTTCATGTTCCTCACTCCGTCCTCACCCGATGGTGGAACGAAGCACATGCGCTGCTCCTCTCATATTCTTTTGAGGATACTTGGTTCCAGTGGTGGGTTGGTTCAAGAAAAAACGCTTGACAAACCGTAGCGCTTCAACAACCAAACCAAACGAGTTGATGAGTGCCGACAACTGCGCTGATGGGTTGGTTTTCCTTCCGCTCACCGATGCCACAATTCATGGGGCAGTGGTATTATGGTGTGAATCCCGCGATCAAGCCATGGCCGTCTATGGACACATTAGCGATTGGGATGTGAGTGTCGTAACGAACATTTGGCGACTGTTTAAAGGACAAAATACATTCAATGAGGACATCAGTCGATGGAATACGAGCCATGTGGTGAATATGTCCTGCATGCTTTATGGGGCAGTGTCCTTCAATCAGCCATTGGAAGACTGGGATGTATCGCAAGTAACAAACATGTCGCACACGTTTGACACGGCGAGGCGGTTCAATCAGCCGTTGGGAAGTTGGAACGTATCAAAGGTGGTTAACATGAAGGGTATGTTTGCTGCTGCATCGTCATTCAATCAACCGTTGGACAACTGGGACGTATCCGGGGTAACGGACATGGCACATTTACTTTATGGTGCACATGTATTTAATCAGCCGTTAGGCAGTTGGAATGTATCGAGCGTGACGAACATGTCCTCGATGTTTCAATTGACATTCTCCTTCAATCAGCCGTTGGATACCTGGGACATATCCAAAGTCTCCAAAATGGAACGCATGTTTGCGGGTGCAGAGGCGTTCAATCAGTCGCTAGACATGTGGGTTGTACCACCAGCTACGCAACTGTCCAGGGCTGTGCCAGTAGCGGAGGTAGACCGGTCCAGGCAGTGGGAACAGCAGTTCTTGCGCCACAATGACTGGCATCATATGCCGCTCGCAACGTTATTGCATCAGTTGCACACTCATCTTCCACTGGATATCTGCCGTGAGATACGACAGATGGTGTGGGAACCGCTCACTGACAGTACCATTAGTATGGCCGTTGTTTTATGGTGCACTGAAAGGACTCGTTGTCGCTTCGGACCGATCGAAGTGTGGGATGTTCGGTGGGTAACGAACATGGACGGTCTGTTTCTTCGTTTGCATGGATTCAATGAAGCTCTGTCTCGATGGGACGTGAGCAACGTCCGATCGATGCGAGGGATGTTCGAGGGCTGCTGTTCCTTCAATCAGCCACTCGACCGTTGGGATGTGTCCAATGTTCGCTGTATGCGACGGATGTTCGCTGGCTGTTGGAAGTTCAACCAGGCGACTGGTGACTGGTCAGTGGGGCGTGTTGAAGATATGAGCGAGATTTTCTGGGAATGTAAATCGTTCAATCAGCCGTTGGGTCATTGGGACGTGTCGTCAGTGGTGGATATGCGGGGAATGTTCAGAGAGACGGGGGCTTTCAACCAGGAGGTATCGGGTTGGTCGGTGGGTCGGGTGCGAAACATGAGCGGTATGTTTCGGAAGGCAGTATCGTTCAACCAGTCGCTGTCTATGTGGGATGTGTCTTGCGTGGTGGTCATGGATGGCATGTTCGAAGGGGCGAAGGCGTTCACCCAGTCGTTGACGGATTGGAACGTATCACGAGTGGTGACGTGTCGAGGAATGGTCGGTGGATCGGGAGTAACGGTGTTGCCGCTGCATTGGAACGGGAACGAGACAATGTCAACGACCTGTTGGTGATTGAAACGAGGGTTACTGGTTGTACACAGCATGCGGAAGACTCGTTTCATTTGAGGGTGATGTCGACCTTAGTCGAAGAGGACGAGGACGTTACCTCTTACCTTGGCGATCATCTCTCCTATTGGCCACACATGGCGCGCTAAACTACGACCGTAGACATGGAGATACTCTTGGATGGGTCAGACGTCATGGGAGTGGCGTGCATGTGGATTGTGGTGGATCCGAAGTGGTGGCGATGGTGTTGGTTTTGGTGGTGGTGTTGTTGAATCTGTATAATCACTACGACGGTCGGTTCGATTACGTTGGCTGGAGACGCTTATTGTATTTCAAACCGTGGGTAGCCAGACGTTAGTCGTTTTAATTTTCCGCTTCGTCTTCGGCTATTTGATGCCATTGCTTGTCAATATCGTCCACGAACGACGGATGGCATGCGAACCATCAACAATGCAGTTAGTACCATGCTCATTCCCTGTTTCGTTGGAGCGTGTCACTCTCTCAAAAGAAGATTTAGTTCAGCACACAACTCAACATAAACGCTAACAAACAGAAGATACAATCACTGACAACAATTGTCGATCGGGACCATTTCATAGCGTCAGCGAACTACCAGTACCAGTATGATACGCGAGGTTGGGCAGAGGTGGAACGAGAGAGACACGTTGTCTCAATGGAATGTGTCGCAGGTGCGTGCGATGGACGGTATGTTATATCAAACCGACGCGTTCAACCCGACGCTGTACGACTGGGATGTATCACGAGTAGTGACACGAGGAGGGACGGTGAGTGTTGCCGCTGTAGTGGGACAAGACAATGTTGGCTAGTGCGATGAAAGGGCCTCCTCATGTTCGTATCACCCTTCTCTTAGTTTAGATACCACTTTCCGCAACACGCAATTTGATCAAAACACTCATCAACGCTGTACAATAAATATAATTATGAGCCACATTCATGAGGATACAGGGAGCTGGGGGAGCTGTGACCGCCATCTCTTGGTATCAAAAGGGCACACAGTGCTCTTTGCTATCATCAACGCAGGGGCTAACACAGGGGCTGATGAAGGGGCGACGCTAGCGTGCTCACTCTTCAGCTCTCTCTTCTGGATGGGGACGCGGTCGTTGCTTGCCGAAGACCCACTGCTTTCATTTCCTCTCGATTCGACGTGGACTCATGGACCCCCTAAGAGATATGACCAGCTCTTCAACGGTAATTGCGGTACGATACTCGCCGTATGAATCGATCAGCGATCGGAGACCCTCATCAACACTGTTCTGCAGCGCGTTGCTATCAACGTGTGTCCTATCCACCGTAAACCTCAGCTGCTGCCACAATCAATGTCGAGCTCCGTGCTCTTTTGACGCAACTCATTCCTGGGTCGCGGGTACCTATCAGATTCGGATGGGCGTAGCCTCAACCGATGGAGAAGGCAACGTTGTCGACACTTATACTTATCCATTGGTCGAGGGGTCACCCCCCCGCCTCTAATACATATCGTGTTATCACTACCACCGCCGCAGAGCGTCTCCACTACTACCACCCTTATTATTTGAAGCAACGAATGGAGAAATTGATACGATTCGCACCCAATTGCCACTTGCGTAGCTTCACAATCTCATGTTTGTGGGTCTCTTGACACCGTCCACCCATGAACACCAGGTCGCCATTCATCAGCGACAATTCACGTGTGTGCAGCCCTTTGGCGGCCTTGTCCCGAGGGGTCAAAAGGAAGGTACGCGTCGCGCCCCAGGAGAGCGATGCGACGGGTGAATACGGTACGAGTTGACGGGTATCGTCCGAGTGCGCACCGATGTAGTGGTGTGGTTCGTACCAGTTGCACAGACAGGCATTGAACTCCATGCGTGTTAGTGGTCGTTGTGGTGCTAATGGAGGCTGTGGCAGTGGTGGCTGTGGCTGTGCTGGTGCGGGGAGCAACGCATTCAGCTGGTCGAATAGCTCTTGAATCACGGGCGTGACCGGCAGAGCTTCTGATACGATTCCCGAAAAGGCGTAGGACTGGCCATACGCCTGTTGGTATCGTGGGATGGGGGTGTCCTTGCCGAACATTTTGATGACTTTGTGCTCTCGTGGGTGTAGCGCCCAGGTCGCGTCGAACACCGCCTTCGGTGGGACGTAGAAACGTCGACAAATGGCGACCCAGGACCCTCCACCGAGGTCGTCGACCTGAAAACGTTCGTCTTGTTCCAATCTTTGACGGAAGGACTGGCTGTTGATGGCGAGCAGTTCATTGTCTTCGTCACTGTCGGCACGCTTTCGTTTTCGGTTGAGCGTTGTGCTCTTCTCAACGTGGGTTATTTGAGGATCTTGTTTTACAGACACTGTCTGCTGACCACGCTCGTCATTATCCTCCTCGACCAAATCAACAAGTTCAATCGCATCAGCAGAAGCAGCAGCAGAAGCCGTGGCAGACATCGTGGAAACGTTACAAAAGCAAGGACATTCAGTATAAAATGGTTGCGTTTTCGAATTGTATCACTGACTCCCCTCCCCTTTGTCTTTCCTTCTGTCTGAATTCTTCTCCGTATTCTTCTCGTCACCTGCTTCCCCTCCTAAATGCTTCCACTTGGACTTCTTCTTCCATCTTCTTGTTGTTCCTTCTCGATATTTTTTCCCCTCTCCCGCGCTGCCAGCAGCAGCAGCAGCAGCGCAGCAGCGCCAGCGACACGATCATGATGATGATCATCATCGTCATGTTCTCTGAAGCAGCAGCTCACCGCCGCGCGAGACGGGACGGAAGGCACCACCACCGCGGGAAAGACAACCAACAGCGATGCGATGAACAGCAAAGATCATCACAATAGTTTCCGTCTACAGAAGTTTACAGAATGAGCAATCTCGTTACAAACCTTCGCCCATCTCCCTCCAGGGAGAGCAATCCCTCCAGGGAGAGCGAGCCGTCCACTGCATCTTCTTGCACAGAGCCCCCATTGCCACCGAAGAAAGAACATGTCAACGCACTTATCCGCGATATCTGTCCAGACCGATTCGCGAAAAAACTCTCAGCTGTATTTTATTTGAATAAGGACTCGACGTATGTGTCGCCCTCCTCGTGGAATTTCTTTGGGGACTATTGGATTGGTCCATGCATACTGGAGACGGGCTGTTCGCACCACTTGTTGAAGATCGGAGACCCAGATGAATTACGTCGCATATTTGCTTTTTTCAAGCCCCACCAATGGAACTTCAGAATTGGATCCAGTATGGGAACAGCGGGATCTGGGTTGACCTTGATTGTCACGCACAATGCCCGTCAACCCATTCCAGTGTACATCAGTCGCGACATTTTCCGAGGCAAGGTCCTTGCTCATGCCGCGGGATATCGTTTTGCGCTATGCGGCGATGACATCCGATCCATTATAGGCAACGAAAAGATGATGGCTAGATTTGTTACGGTTGATCGCGAAAAACTTCGAGTAGCGGAGGCCTCTACGGTGCCTCGTTTGACTGTTTCTTTACTCGGAGCCAAACTATTGAAACAGTCTTTGGGCTTGATGACCAACGATATTGCTTTCTATTTGGATTCGTCGGAGGTCCTTAGTGATGAAGAGCCGGGTGACATTGTTCCGTTGCCATCTTTGTTCACGATCAGCCATGATTTACATGCCAGTTTGGAAGCTGTTTGTGCAGACGTCGAACATGTTCATTTGGACAGGTGTGCTGATTTTCATTACATGGAGCAAGATGATGCCTTGGAGTCAGGTGTCGATTTCTAATGAATATCGATGAGCTGTCTGTGTATATGTGTGTGTGGAGTTGATGTCTGTGGAGTACTCTCTTCTTGTATGGTTTGCTTTTGCAATATATGTACGATGGAATAGCTTACTATTCAGGACTTGGCTATCACAAGGGAAAGCTATACGCGGGACATGGGGGAGCTTTATAGCGATATAGATCCCACAAGGTACCGCGAAATAGCTGGTCCGTGTTTGTCCCCAACCCGTCCCTCCGAGTGCCGCGTTCCGTCGCCGCCCTCTCCAACGCCACTTATGTAATGAGGCGGGTGAAAAGGGTTTTCGCAGCGACACAGATACGAAGCTGCCATACCATAGGTATATCTAAAAAGTCCTCTGTCCTACTCTCATCACCCACCTCGTCGTCGTCATCATGTCTGCTTCACTTCGCCCGTTTCACATTTTGCTGCGACCATCCACATCCACGTTGTTCCACACACACGTTGTTCACTCTATTTATGGTTTACTGTCGATTTGCATAACATACATTCGATTCTATTCAACACAACTAAACAATACTTACTCCCTGGATATTCATCCAATGCGAGCGAGGTTTTGCCGAGAGTACAGATAACCATGACCACCCGGAAGACCCCTCGTCCAGCACGAACCGGTCGAAATCGTCGTAAGTCGTCTCACGAATCGATGCGCGGTGTGGAGGCCGCAGTCCCAAAGGACTGCGAGGAGGGTTCGAATGGTCTTCGAATGGTATTGGAGTTGTGTCTATATCGCGCGGTGACCGACTGTTGTCGAGGCCGCATCTTGCCCTTTGGCGTGCGGCAACGGATCCACGACTATGCCTGGGCACCCTTCGACAACGACACGCTACGGGAGGCGGTGCAACTGTGGTGCCGCCAACGAGCGCTGGCTGTACAAGAGTACGGAATGATCAACGATTGGGACGTAAGCCACGTGACGGATATGGCGTCTCTCTTCGGCGGCTACGCCACGTTCAACGATCGCATCGACCGGTGGGACGTTCGCAACGTCACCTCGATGGCAGGCATGTTTCTCGGGGCGAAGGCTTTCAACCAGCCGTTGGACACGTGGGATGTACGTCAGGTGACCACGATGCACAGCCTGTTCTGTGGTGCCTCGTCGTTCAATCAGTCGTTGTCCACGTGGGACGTCAGTCGTGTCACCTCGGTGCATTATCTCTTCTTCAAAGCCACCGCGTTTAACCAGCCCCTGGCCACGTGGAATCTGCGCCAGGTCACGGATCTGCGGTATCTCTTCGCGCACGCGTCGTCGTTCAATCAACCGTTGGACACGTGGGACGTCAGTCGGGTGACGCACATGTTCGATATGTTTCACGGCGCCGAGGCCTTCAACCAACCACTGACCACGTGGGATGTCAGCCAGGTAACCAACATGCGGGGTGTATTCTGCAAGGCCAGGGCGTTTAATCAATCGTTGGCGACCTGGGAGGTGCGCCAGGTGACGGACATGAGTGATTTGTTTCACGATGCGGTGTCGTTCAACCAGCCGCTGGACACGTGGGACGTGCGCCAGGTCGACAGCATGTGTGAGATGTTTCACGGAGCATCGTCCTTCAATCAACGCTTGGATACGTGGGATATCAGTCGTGTCCCGTATAAGGCAGGCATGTTTGAAGGGGCGGCGTTGTATCAACAGCCACCGTCAGCAGTTCCCCTGTGAGGACAAATCGTGCGGTAGACCCCGCGTGGGAACGGTGGTAACGGTGGAATGTATCTGGTGGTGCAGCGATCTGGCATTTTTGGTCTTGTTATGCTTCAGCCAACGATTGTACACACTAGCGAACCAGACAACGAAGACACGTATGTTATCAACGTCCATTACTACATACTAGTATGTAGTTTCTCGGATATCCATACCCATATCCATGTGCAGTAACTGACAATGTATGTCGCGAGCTGTCGCTGTCAACGTGGAATGACCATGACTGCAACGCCATAGGGAGGGGCGTCTAACATGTGTTCGGCAGAGCCTCGTCGGGGAATGAGCGAACAAGTTCAACGATCGCACGCCCCCCCCCTCCTGCACTCTTCAAACAACCTCAATTCAAACCCAAGCTCAACAACGACACAGCAGGATCATGCCTTACGTGATAGTTACACCTATGTAATGATAAGCCGTTCGATCGCTCACGGAGGGGGTGGGTTTCTATACTGTGAGACAGGGGAGGGGTTGGTTCCAGTGACGATGCACTCCCTTTGGTCCTGTCATACAGCTACAGACGAACCACAGGACCATAGACCGTAACACGACCGTAGTTTTGGAACGGCAAACCACCTCTCTGCTGTGTGCTCATCCCACTGTCGAAACGGTGCTTGGACCTCTTCGTTGCTCGGCCCTGAAACCAATTGGAAGTGTCCAAAAAATAGGACCTAAATCACTACCGTTTGTAGTGATCGGACCTTAATCACTGCCTTTTGAAGTGATCGGACCTAAATCACTGCCTTTTGAAGTGATCGGACCTAAATCACTACCGTTTGAAGTGATCGGACCTAAATCACTGCCGTTTGAAGTGATCGGACCTAAATCACTGCCGTTTGAAGTGATCGGACCTAAATCACTGCCGTTTGAAGTGATCGGACCTAAATCACTGCCCTTTGAAGTGATCGGACCTAAACTACTGCCCTCTCAATGTGAGTAGTGTCGCTATAGTATATTTTCCGACCCGCTTTTGCAGGGGAAACAAATACCCCAAAGTGGGGAGAGGGTTGATGGGAGGAGCGTAAAGCACCACTGACGTTCCGCCTGTGTTGTCACACCTGCAACTCCAACTTATATTCTGCTCTACACAGCGTAGCCTTAAAATTGTCGAAACTTCCATTACTTACTTAACACTTGATACACATGCTTCGCTACCGCCAACCACACGACAAAGAAACGGGTCCAATACTACGGCGGCGGTGTTTACACGACAGAACGACGCCTGTATCGTCCACCACAATATCTACAGGGGGGAGGTATATGAAGCGTGCAGTACGCAGGCTGGTGATAGCATCGTTGAAAACAGACAGATGATCCATGGCGCAGAGCCAAATAGACAAAAATAAGAAAGTGGGTTAGGGGGGCGTTAGGAGGCGTTAGGACGTTACGAGAAAACAGCCATGGATTGTGGTTCACCAGTTGGGTTCAGTGACGTGTAGAGAAATGGGTTTGTTAGATGGCTGCCCCTGTCGATCGATACCTAGACATTGATCCTGACGCGGTACACCAGTCAACACGGTGTACGATCGATCGACAGCAGACGCAACCTGACCCACAGAACAAAACAAAAGCCAAAACAAAACCGACAACAAATACGACAGCAAACAAAACAGAGCAAACCAATGTTAAACGAACAAACGAACAAACGACCAACGACCAACGACCAATGACCACGGAACAACGACCAACAATGCATTAGGGAAGGCACACCACAACAAAGAAAACAACGATCACCAGACGACCACAACCACTCGCACCGCTGTGGGTACAGCCACACGCACACATACACACACACCCACACCCACACCCACACAGACACCCACAGCGTTATCATGGCTGGCCAAAGCCAAAGACCTTGATCATGACGCCCACCAGCGACGCCAGGACGCCCACGAGGATGTTCATCTCG
>SMOI01000485.1:0-21442 GCA_008000375.1 Poteriospumella lacustris | reverse complement strand
CAGCAGCCGTCGTCGCAGCCCACGGGAGTGCCGACGACGACGCCTTCGGGTCAACCGTCGTCGCAGCCAAGTTCGGTGCCCAGCTCGAAGCCGTCGGCGCAGCCGTCGACGCAGCCGAGCGCGCAGCCAAGCGTTGTTCCTACTCGATTTCCCTCCAGTCAGCCGTCGTCTTTTCCGTCCTGTCGACCGTCTGCGCAGCCGTCGGGGATGCCTTCATCGTCACCTAGTACTGTTCCCTCTGCTCGGCCGACCACATTTTTGACAGGTATGGAAGCGTGGGAAGTGTTTGCTTTTCAACGGATCTGATTGTTCGCCTGGATCGTATAGATTTGTCGCTTCCGCGGATATGGCTGAACAGCAGTTCGATCGTCAGTGTGACGTCTTCGTCCGTGTCGATGGTCGTACGCTTCTCCCGCAGCACCGACTTCGATTTCCGCCTGTACTGTGGCGGCTTTGTCGACGTCACCGCGTTGACCTCCACATATCAATTGATCGCGGCGGGGGTGACGACCACTGTGCGCGCTGGCGGAAGAAGCGCATCCGTTGCGTTGATCGATCTGCAACCATTGCAAACGTACACGGTGGTGTGCATCGCCTCGAATCTGGATGGCAGTCAAGCCACCAACCTGACGCTGGCGAAGCGCAGTGGGGTGTCCCTGACCACCGCGTGTTGCAAGAGCGTCACCGCCCAGTTGTCCACGAAAGTGGTCTTCGCCGACAGTCAACAACTGTACCGCGCCGGCCAGTTGCCGTTCCCCAAAATCTCCCTGGCGCTCAGCGCGCTCCCATCATCGTCGGTGCGGTTGATCCCGCGCGTGACGGTCCTGGGCGATTCGATCGCGTTGGCGGAGACCCAAATCAGCATTACTCCTGCCTATCGCGACGTCTCGTCCTCTGACAAATCGCTGGATACATCCTTTGCCCTGCTGCCGGTCAACGCATCGTTGTCGGGCCGTTTTTCTTTATCTCTTTGGGTCCTCGGTCGCAGCGCTGCCGAGTACTACAACGTCACCCGTTTCGCGACATTCAACGTGACGCAGTTGTCTGTCGATGCGATTCCTGCTCCTACGATCGCGGCGGCGGTGTTTGCTGACAATGGTCTATCCGTTGTCGTGACCTTTGACAGCGACACTAATTTGGGAGGACGATCTCTGTCCTCCGCCTGGCCGTGCAGCGATTTCTTTAATTTTTCCTCCGCCTCGGCGACCACTTGCCGATGGCTCAATCAGACGAGTCTATCTTTTCCCCCTCTACGCACGTCCACGCTTCGCCCCGGTGATTCGATTGAACTGCGATCCAATGTTGTGCGCGCGGCCTGCATCGTAGCCGACTGCCAATCGTTGCGCAACAATTCCGCACAAACCGTCGTGGTGAGCAAGCCACCAAGCCCCTTGGTCCCATCACCCGCTATCGCTGTGTCTCGCATCGTCAACCCCTGTGGCTCGTTTGTCGTCGATGCGACGTCTTCGTACGGAGCCGCGGGCAGAGCCTGGGAGCGCGTGGTGTGGAATGTCAGCTCGAACGTGGGCGCCGCGGTCACGGCGACGCAGTACCTCCAGACGCTGTTGAACGCCGCGTCGTCGTTCCAGTCCACCAGCAGCATGATCACTATCCCAGCCAATGCCCTGTATGAAGGCGTCACGTACACCGTCACGTTGACGGTGACGAATTTCCTGTCCGGGACCGCAGCCACGTCCGCCTCGTTCTTTTATGGCGGGGCGCCCTCGACGCCCTCCGTGACGATTTTAGGGTCTGGTGAACGTACCGTGACCACGTCCGATGCGCTGTCGCTCATTGCCAATGCGTCGTTGTCGCGTTGTCCATCGGTGGCCAATCTCTCGACGAGTTTGAACATCTCGTGGACCGTGCAGCAAGAGTCCTCCCTCGTGTCGCTGTCATCGACCAGCAGAAACCCGCAAATCTTCACGTTGCCGACGTATTCGTTGTCGGCTGGCAGTGCGTACGTCTTCACCGTGTACGTCTCGACCGCCGTCACCCCGCATGCGACTGCCTATGCGAGTGTTCGTGTCTACGTGAGCTCGAGCCCCATCGTGGCGCAACTGAGCGGTGGCGACGAGCGGTCCATCTCCAACAACACGTTGCTGGATGCTTCGTCGTCCTATGACCCGGACGTCGGCGGCGCACCACCACCACAACAGCGGTCCAGCGTGGTGTACACTTGGTCTTGCTCGCTGTTGACGCTGTCGCGCTTTGGCGAGGATTGCAGTTCCACCCTGCGAGGTCGCCTGAACGGTTCGACGGTGTTGGTGGTGTACAACGCGCTGAGCAGTGGTCTGCGCTACCAGTACGTGGTGCAAGTCACGTCTCAAGACGGCCAGAAGACGTCTACGGCCGCCACGGTCATCAGCAAGCTGAATCAGACCTCGGTCTCGTCCACCGTATCGCTCACGACGGATCGATCGATCGTCAATTCGGGAAGCAACATCCAGCTGACCGCCGCCGTACAGGCGTCGAGTGCCGTGTACGGTGTTTGGACGGCCCAGCACTTGGGCACGACGGCGAGCTTGCAGTCTGCGCTGACCGCGTCGAATGTCTCCATCGCCGCCAGAGCGGCCGCGACCGGCACGTCGCTCAATTTCCGTATGTCCAGTGTGTCGTTCGCCTCGTCGTCGGCCATCACCTTCACCTTCAGTCTCTACGCGTCTCAAACGAAGTCGTTGCTGAGCGTCTCGTCCATGGACGTCGCCGTCAACTTCCCGCCGTACGGAGGCAGTGTCTCGGTGACGCCGTCCTCTGGCGCCGCCTTCTCGACGGTATTTTTCGCGAGCACGGTCAATTGGGAAGATGATTCGGTGTCGAATTATCCGCTGCGATACGATTTCCGCTTTGCGACGTCGTCGTCGGGCCCATTCTTGCTCCTGCAAGACATCACCGTGTCTTCGTTTGCGTCCACGGCGCTCCCCAGCGGGTTGGCACAGAATGACCGCCAGGTTTGGGTCGTCGTGAGAGCGTATGACTATTTGCAGGCGTCTGCATCGGCCCAGACGACCGTCGTCGTGACGGTGCCGGCTTCCTTCGATGCCAAAGCGTATTTGCTGTCGGAAATCGGCCGCTTTACGTCGTCCGCGAACAACGAGGCAGTGGTGTCGACCGTGGGCGGTATCGTCTCGTATATCTCGGCGGTGGATTGTTCTGCGGCTCCCAACACGGTGTGCAGTGCGTTGAATCGTGCACCGTGCAGTACGGTCGCCAACACCTGTGGCAAGTGTCTCACCGGGTACACTGGCATCGTCGGCCCTTCGAACACGAAGTGCGTGGTCACCGCTTCTGCGGGTTCACGACGACGACTGGACACGAGACCGTTGCCAACGCGTCTGCTGGAGACCAACACCGCGTTGAATCCTGTGGGTGGCGCGTGTTCGGTCGATGGCGACTGTCTGTACAACGACTGCGAAGCGGGTGTCTGCGTGGAGCCGTTGCAGCAGTGCCCCGGCTCGGTGAACGCCAGCGTTTGCAGTGGTCATGGCAGCTGTCGATATCTGATCAACGGTCTGCCGTCGCCCACGGGTGCGTGTGGCATCTTTGATGTCTATTGCACGGCCAAGTGCTCGTGTACCGCTGGGTACGGAGGTTCGGCGTGTGAGAAGACGGCGGCGGAGTTGACCACGGCGGCCGATGTCACCGCGGCGGTGTGCGACACGCTGTCGTCGGTGTTGGACGTGAGCGATGCGTCGTTGTCCACCTTGGAAAGCTTTTCGGCGTCGCTGCTGCTGGCCTCTCGTGGTCTGACCAACACCGTCAATCAGTCGGTGTGCATGCCGCTGCTTCAGTCGCTGTCGAACTTGACGTATTCCGTGTTGCCGTCCGCCTCGTCGTACGATCTGTCCGATGTGATGCTCGAATCATTGTCCGGCTTGGCCACCACGGGAACCACGTCCGCAGACCTCGACGACAGCTTGTCGATGATCGTGCAGGGCATCTTCACCTCGATGGCCCAGGGCCAGAGCCCTGTGGCGTACACGGATGACAAACTGCAAGTCGCAGTGCGACGCGACGTCGTGAATACCAACGTGAACTCGTTGATGGACTTCCCCAGCAACGACAAGGAGGCTGCGTACGATGTGGCCGTCCCCCAACTAGAGCTGACGGCTACGGGTGCACAAGTCTGTGCGAGCGATGGCTTGTACATGTCTATTTCCCTCACCAAATGGCTCGAGAACCCGTACACCACCTCGACCAACGACATTTCGTCGTTGTGGCGCATGGAAACGCCTTCGGATGACACCGAACATCGATACACACCATCGGCGGAGGCGCAGGAGGTGTACTTCTACGTGAGCGTACCATACGCCACGGAGCAGCTGTTCACCGTCTATTCGCTGGAAGACCGACTGGCCGACCCGACGCTGAACAACACCATTCCCGAGTGTGTCTCGTTGGACCTCGACCGAGCGGAGTACTCGTCGTGTTCCAGCTGCCACATTGTCAGCTACACGAACGATTCCGTTCGCTATGCATGCACGGACCCGTCACTCCTCTGTTCGGCCACAGTCGAGAGTACCAGCCGCCGTCGCCACTTGAGCTCGCTCGATGAGCGCGTGAAGAACTTTATGGTTCGACGGGAGTTCGCCAACGATGTGGTCGTTCTGCAGTTGGAAGCGAATCTGCTGGCGACGAACTTTGCGCGTGCCAAGGCCGTGTTGGTGGTCCTGGCGGCGATCGTGGTGGGGTTTGTGGTCGGCGTGGTACTCTTCCGCCACTGGGACGCGCAGCACGATATATTGAGTCGTTACGCTCGTGGTACATCGACCACGGCGGCCGCGCGAGTGGACGACGTGTCTTCGAAAAGCGCATTCTTCGCCGTCGCCACGAAAGCGAGCAGCATTTTCGTGAAACCGACGGTGGCGTCCTCCGTTTGGGTAACGACCGCTTCAGCTGCCAAATCGATGATGAATAGTCCGCGACGCATGGTGGACGAGCTCTTGTCGACGTCGTTGGGCAAGTCACTGACCCGCTGGCAGCCGAAATCGTGGTTCGAGCAGTTGCGGCATTACCACGACGTCGTCGCCGTGTTGCTGTCTCCGGCGGGCACCGGCAGAGCGAAGAAATGGTTCCGTTTGTCGTTGAAGCTCTTGGTGATGTGCTTCTTGAACACGCTCTTCTTCGACGTCTTCTTCGCCGATCAGGGCTTCTGTGAGGAGCATGCCACGCAGGACGGATGCGAAGCGCATCGCAACGTGCTCCTGGGCACGCAGTACTGTGTGTGGCAGGGCTACCACGACTACGTGGTGTCCGACGGCAACGTCTACACGGCGGTCAGTCGCTGCTTTGTGCATCGTCCACCGCGCTCGCTGCCCTTTGTGGCCAGTGTCGCGGGAGTGTGTCTGGTGGCGAGCATTCTGCTGAGCATGTTGTTGGAGTACGTGCTGGTGGCGTGGTGTTTCCACCTGCCCTTCGGGGAAGACGTGAAGCACGCGCGGGCCTTGCACGTGAAGTCCTTCCATTTGTCGTCCACCGCGACTGGCACGGCGGCGGGATGGAAGTCGATGGGCATGTCGAAATACCAATCGATGCGTCGCCTGGTCGGTGCAGCCACGACGGAGGAGTACACGGCGTCCCAGTCGTTGGTTCCTTACCTGCTGGTGTTGCCGGCGGAGAAGGAGCCCGAGTTCTTCTTGCAGAGCTTGAAGACGCACATGGACAGCGTGTTGGCCATGGGATATCGGTGGGTGATGCCGTCGGCCGATGAAGCGACGGCGTCGTCACTGACCCGTGCGTACCCTGCCGAAGTGGCGCGAGAATTGCAGGCGTTGGAAGATCTACTGGGCGTGCGTCTCAACGGTCGAGTGATTCCCGTCTCCCTCGTGGATACGCTTCGTGGGAACAGCCGCTTTGCGCAATTGCGCGAGGCGCTGGCGAAGTCGCGTCGTGAGGCGGGAGGACTACGCGAGGCCTTGCAGCAGCTCCCGTCGGACAGAGAACGGGACATCGCGTTGCTGCGTCAATTTGCGATGGAGCTGCTGACGGAGGATCAACGATCGTTGTTGTTGCTCCAAGAACCGTCCTTGGCTACGCCGTGGATCACGACCCATTCGATGCGTGTCGCGGCCTGGTCTGCGGCGACGTCGTCGCTGTTGCTGGTGCTGGCCTTCTTCGTGTATTGGATCGTTCAATGGGGCACACGTTCCAGTGGACGAACCTTTCCGGCGTGGGGGCTCAGTCTGGTGGTGACCGTTGGGACGTATTACCTGTGCGTGGAGACGGTGCGCGTGTTTGCCGTCGAGTACGTGGCCTGGAAGCCGATCGCCCAACGGGTTCACGCCCTGTGGGTATTCTTCCAAGCGCGATCCACGTGGGAAGTCATTCCCCAGAAATCGCCGTTCTCGTACTCGCCGTTCCATCTGATTCAAAGTCTCTCCGCCGCGGGACGTGTGGCTCATCAGCGAGTAGCGTATCCGTTGATGACCGGGCGCGTGCTGCGTCTCTTGGACGCGCAGAGCTTGCGCCAGTTACGTTCAACGGCACCCAAGACGGCCATAGAGGCGATGGTTCAGGTCGTCGTCGTGATCGCCCGGTTGTTCGGCAGCTACCGCGCGTACATGGTCCAAGTGTTGGTGGCCTTGTTGACGGTGGTGGCCGTGTACGTCGTGGTCGTGGGCGGGTATGTCCTGCGCGAGCGTTCTCGTTGGTTCTTCTACCTCGCCGTGGCGGCTGGCGGACTCGTGCTGCTTCTGGCTCGCACGTACTATATCCTACAGAACCGCCGCAAAGCCGCCGCGTTGGCATACGATGCGTCGGGCAAGCTACGATCCGATTTCGTCGTTCAGACCGATGCGTCGATGTGGACCCGATGGGCTTCCACGTCAGCGCGTCGGTCGTGGGCACGAATGGTGACCAGTGGTGCGTCGAGGCTTTATGGTCATCTGTTGGACCAGCTGCTGTCCGTTTCGTCGTCCGAGTGGCGTCGACGTCATGCGAAGGCGACGGAGATCTCGTGGCGCCACCGCAACATGCCGCAGGTGCTGCAGGGACACGTCGCCTCACCGACGCAAGCTCGGCGCGAAGGACCCACGGTGGTGCGAATCGTCCGCACGTTGTCGACGCTGTCCCAACAGAACGTGGACGTTGCGACACTGCCCCACCATCACTCACCGCCGTCCACAGAGCGACAGCGGTCACCACCGCCGCAACAGCAGGAGGCCGAAGCAGTGACGACGCTGGGAGGACACCGCGGTGACGAAGTGTTCGAGGTCTCCTCGGTGAATAGCGAGGACATTCCTGACTTCAATTCCGTCGACGAGTCACGCAAGATGATGGACGAACTGGGCGGCGGATGGGTCGACGACGGGCATCACTACCACGTGCAGCGCACGGTCACCGGTGATGAACGTGTGGTGATGGACGAGCCGCATTACCGCCGCCTTCATCGGTGGTTGGGTTTGAACGGACCATATGCCGCGCCGAATGTGACCACACACTCGGTGACGCGGCAATGGCCCCAGACCCGGCACCGGGTGCCCTCGTCGTTGCTTCCACCGATGCCGACGACACCGCCGCCGCCACGTGCGTCGCATCACGATGCGGACGACTCTTGGTTCCGCTCCCCGCCGCAAGCGATCACCCCGCCGCTGCCATGGCAATCGCCGAAGTCCACGCTGAAGCTGGTTCGCTTGTATCTGGACGAAGACCCGTTCTGGCGAGGCGCTGTTCGTGCCATCGAGCCGACCATCGACGTGCCCTCCAGCCCGCCGGTGGATCATCCTTCGCCGTCGGAGGTGCTCCGTCTCGCGGCCCCTTCAACGGCCTCGGCGAAAGCGCAGCCAGCACTGACCCTAGCACAGCGCTATCACCGCGCGCTGCGATATCGATTGGTGCACGAGGCGTGTACGGACCTGCGCGCGCTGATTCGCGAGGCCTTCGCCATTCTCTACGACGACATCGAGTTCGAAGTGGCGCCACCGTCCGCCGCAGACGTTGGGTCGATGCCGCACTTCCAAACGGATCGACTGAGCCTCCGTCGCATGGTACCGGTCCACGAGAGCGTTGACGTGTTGCGGTTGATCTTGCAGCGCTACACGCCGCGTGCGCATCAGCACTTGTCGTTGGCGACGATCCAAGAGATCATCGCCTCGTACCGTCGCCATTTGCTGGCCTCCGACATGAGCATGGGACGCGACGTGCTGCTGGAGACCGTCGAGACGTGGATCATGTTGAAAATGGACCAGCTGCGCACCGCGCGTGACCTGGTGACCGATTTGCCGACGTCGTCGTACGTCAGCGAATTGTCGAAGAAGCCGCGCGGCGGGCAACGGACCGGCGCGGTCGACCAGCCGTGGAGACGGCTGACGTCGGCGCCGTCGTTTTCGTCGCTGGGCCTGCGTCGCATCGACAGTCGATCGCTGCACGCGTCGGTGTCCTCGTCCGATGACGACGAGGACGACGACGAGGACAACGACGACGGTCGCGTGTTGTCGCACAAAAACGCCGGCGGCGTCAGTGACAAAGATGGCAGCCAGCGTATCGCGGCACCGCCCTCGCCCTCGCGTCGGCAAGAGCGCGAGCACCATCGTCGCATTGTGCAGCAATGGCGCGAGCGTGCCGGCCTGACTCGACCGGCGTCTCTGCTGGCGAAGTCGCCTCGCCACACCGCGGTCTCCCCTCGTTCTCCAGTGGAGACTCCCCGTGCCCACCCAACGACGCCGCGCACGCCCCACGTGGTCAATGCCCACAGCGATGCAGCGGCCCGAGCGGCGCGTGCAGCCGCCATGGCCCGCGCAGCGTTGGAAGCGAGCGACGACGAAGATGATGACCGCGTCACGACCGCCGCTCGGCCTTCGCCTTCGCCGCGTGAGAAGCGACCGTCTTCGTTCCAGTCGAAGCGTTTGTCGTCGCTTCAGCTCTAATTGCCCCCTCTGTCTGTCTGTCTCCTCTTTTCTCTCCTCTCCTCTCCTCTTCTTCTGCCTTTGTCTTTGCCTTTATCTGTTGGTCTATTGGTCGCACTGCTTTGGATTGCTTTGTATCATCGATGACGTACGTCGCAGGGGCTGTAGTCGGCAGCGCCCTGACGAGTTGATTATGTGTTTCCGTTCTACATATACCTGGCGCCCCCCCCCCCCCGCTGCAGGCTGCAGACCGCCGATGTTCCTTCCGTTGTATCGGGACGCGGCGTTGTCTTGAAACGAGTATATTCTATTGAGAGGCCCTGTCCCTGTCGCTGCCCTGTCAGGGCGGTGGTGACGGGGGCCTCTCGGTGCGAGTGTAGTGTGTCGTGTGTGGCCCTTGGGCGTGTGCTTGTTGTCCCCGCTGCTGTTGTGTTCTATTTCTTGTTGCTGTTGCCGCCTCAGACGAGCGTTCGTGGTAGCGCGTTGTCGTCATCTGTTTTCGGAGGTCTGTTCGTTTGACATGTGTTTGCCCCCTCCCCCCGCCAACCTCCGCACTTCATTCGTCTATCGCCCCCATTCGTTGACCTGGTCGCTGTCTTCCGGTCGAACCGTCAGCTGTTGATTGATCATCCCCCCGCGGTGGTTGATCACGGACGATGGTTGATCGTGAACGAACGCTACCAGGTGCCCCCCCTCCCCTGCCTCCGTCCGTTGTGTCCAGCAGGGTTTGTTTTGTCGTCAGTTTTTGTCGTCGTGTGATTGATTCGTTTGCTGCCTGTTCTTCGTCGCATCCTTTGCTTCTTATGCTCTTTCTTATGCGCTGCGGAGTGCGCCGCCTGTACGCGCGTGCGGCTCCCCGCGTCCACCTCTGTTCCTCTGTCTCCCGCTCCGTTTCCAGGCACCTCGAGTGCTCGTATTGTGTGTGGGCCCGTGCGCATTGTTGTGCATCGGCCCTCTCTGATTGGTTCCGTTGTTGTTGCCATTGTCATTCGTCGAGCAGTGTCCCGTGTACCGATTCGTTAGGGGGGTGGGGGTAGCAGCGGTGTGTAGTGATTCGCTAGGGATCGACCGCTCCACATAGCTCCCCCCCGCCTCCCGCTGTATCGGATGTGCTTGAGCCCCTTCTCTCATAGTATTTGTTGTCGTCTGTGTCGTCTCTTCCACGTCTTAATCCCCCTTGTCGGGCGTGCGCTTTCGCGCTTTTCTCCGCTATACTCCCTACACATGCTGCTCATTTCTTCTTCGCCGTGGCCGTCGTCCTCGTTCTCATCATCTGTTTCGTCGCGTGCGTCTCGCTCGGTCGGCCTCCCGTTTCATTTGTTCGTCTTTGCCCTTCAGTCGCTAGAGAAAAGATATGTATCCTACGCCCTGTTCTGCGCCCTATGTTGATTCTGCGCGGACATGCCGCCGCCCCCATTGGTATGGGCCGTCAGCGGTCGCTCTTTCTATGTGTAGCAACCGATCGCTCGACGGCGCGATCCCAACGGCGTGCTGCCCCCCGCCCCTTCCCCCACCCAGACAGGGCTGTGTTTGTGTGTTTCGGCTGATCGCCTGTATTCGTTATGGTGTCTCTGTGCTGTGTATGGACACGTGGGTGTTGATGGGAGAAAGGGTGCCCCACGCCACGCCACGTCCGTCGCGTCTTTGGTTTCATCGATGCGAGAGAGTTTGCCCCGGTCTGTTTTCGTCGCTTCAATGCCCCCCCCCCGTCTGCCCGCTTCTACTACTCACCCCGCCCCCGCCTCTCTTTCGGATGTTTTGCCGTTGGTGGTTCCTGCGCCGGACGGCGCAGTTGGGTGACCATTGCTTCCGTGTGTCCCACCCCTCCCCCCGTCTCGTTTGTGTCGAACCGTTGTGCATTGACGTGCCGTGTCGTGTGTCGTTGATGAGTTGTCGTTGTCGCTGTCGTCGTTGCTGTCGTCGTTGCTGTCGTCGTCGCGTGCGCTGCTGCCGTTGGTGGCGTCTTCGTTACACTGTCTTCTCCGTTTCTCTTCGTGTGGCTGTCGCCCTTCTGCCTCCGTCTGCTGGTGCAGTACGAGAGAGGTGTGTGCTGTTGTTCGGGCAGATCGCCTGCGTCTATTGTAACGCACCCTGTTAATTCACTGCCACCGCTAAGGTCGTCTGAGTGAAGAGTACTCGTTAACGGGGCCATAAGTTACAGTCGCGGTCACAACGCCCCGCATGATGCCACCCTTTTGCCACTTCAGGCTCAGCGCAATAACGCCCCCCCCCCCCAAAGAGGGAGACGAGGTGAGCGCGAGATGCCGCGGCGTCATCCGCCAGCGAAAACAAAAACAGAAAACTGAAATAAAAACATAAAATAAATAAATCGACAACGACCAGGCAGCAGCCAGAGCGTTGGGGCGTTGGTGCCCACTGCTACACTGCTATCGCAACTGAGCAGCAACACATGGGTGGGGTCATTAGTTGAGTAACTGTCGACGCAAGACGAGTTCTTGCTCGCTGATGTAATCGATGTGCTCTTGGATGGCCCGCACCCACCCCAGGCGATCTTGCTCGTTCTTCACTTCCAACGTGATCACTTCGTCTTCCTCTTCGTCGATGATGCCCTTCGTACTGAGCAGGATCAAGTTGCTGTCGGGTTCGGTCGTGATCACGGTATGGCCGCGCAGCGACACGCCGTGTTTGTCGAGGGCGACCGGCCCCGAGGTGACGTTGGAGTCCAAATGATACAGAATGCCCTGGTCTAAGACATGGAAGCGACTGCGGACACCCAACGACGGTGTACGGGAATTGGTGGTTGAGCTGGGTCGGGACGGGGACGACAACGGCGAATTGCTCGAGGAGGTGACGAGGAAGCCGCGCTTCACCTGTGGCGGCGGGGAGACCGGTGCCGACGTCGTTTCGGCCACAAAATCGTTCAAAATGATTCCTTTTTCAATAGCCATCGATGAATTACCACGTTTCAATGACTTTTTAGGTGTGGACGGTGGTTCTGGTGAATAGACGAGCGGTTTTAGAACCTTTTTCGTCTTCGTCGCTGTGCCCGTGGTGGTGGTGGGTGACTGGCTTTGTGTGGGCTGCAGCTCCCCGCTGGGCTGCGGGGACGTAGCTGGGGAAGCTGACGTTCCCAGAGGAGAAGAAGGAGTGGAGGAGGACTTGACTTGCGGGTGTTGTTGCTCTCGGCCGCGAATGGCACAAACGATCTCGTCGGCTTGGCGACCGGTGACGAGGCCGTCTTCATCGTCGTCGAGCACTTCGAAGACCTCCAGCAACTGATCGTCTAAGAGATACGGGAACTCGCCCATCAATTCTTTCACTTCTTCCATCTCTAAAAACGATTGGAAATCAATGAAACCCCGTTCGGTCTTCTTCGATGGCGGTTTTCGTTTCTTTGGCGACGAGGCAGTGTCAACAGTCAAGCCGCGAGGCTCTTCTGGCGTGGCTCCCTCTGGGACAGATTGATGAACGGTGACGGCGACAGGTTCCGGTGTTGGTTCGATTGCTGTGGCTTCAACAGGTTCGTTGGCTGCAGCAGAGGAAGGTGGCAGCGATAGCTGTGGCGCAGTAGAAACGGTAACCGCAGGGACCGTTGCTGGTGCAGCTGAAGACTGCGGTGAGCCCTTCGGTTCGGAAGATGCCCCCTTTGGTGTTTCTGCGACAGCCTCAGGCTTTGTAGCGACAGGATTAGCCGTCGTTGAAGAGATTGGCGAGGATTGTACGGGCCGCGGAGGCTCGACGGGGCGGGGCGGAGCTTGAGGCGCTTCCTTCACTGTATTTGCTGTCGATGATGATGCGCAGCCCATGTTCGTTCAATATTCAGAAAAAAAAACGAGAAAAAAAAACCAAACGACGCACAAAGAAAATAGCGAAAAAGGCACTGATGACGATAGTCAGCGAAGATCCAAATCAATTGTGGAACTCGAATCAATCTCCCTTCAGAATATACGTGTCCTCCTACAAGAATTACAACTGCTCTTTGAATTGCTTGAAAATCCTCACTCGTTGACTGCTGGATATCCCCTTCTGACAATACAATAGAAGAAGAGTAGATAAAAAAAGGCCCGAGGCGAAAAGTGATCACTGACCAAGTCGCGAAGGAGACGTATCTTGAAACGTCCGGTACTACAAATACTATCAAAAATATGCATGATAATAGTAGTAAAGTAAATTATTAGTACGTTGAATCAGAAGTGGACGTCAGAATGGCAGTCAGTGTCCAACGGACAAAGTACCCTTAAGTTAGGATTTATCCTAACTTAAGGGTACAAAATAGACGTTTTTTATCTCTGTATTCTGGCCGTTTGGATCGTTCCCAAACGGCGATGAAGACAATCGGCAGCTCTTCGAAGCTCGCGCTTTCCAGCGATGTATTCATATCAAATTTTTGATATTTTTCACGTAAGTTACAAACGTTTAAATCCTACGAACTGACAATGATCGCGTCGTTATCGCCAAATTTCTCCGCAGTATTGAGCGATTTCATACCTGGAGATCTTGTCGTTGCCATCAAAGGCGACTTCTACAACCGGCGAGGGAAGATCGCAGAGACCCAGAGGCTCAAAGCCAAAACCCGGGTTGTTGTTATTTGGGATGGAGACGACCACGAAAGCATCGTTCCCAGGGCCCACATTAAAAAGCGGTCGGCCGACGACGATCAGCCAATGGTCCACCCTGATGATGAGAGTGAAGATCCTTCACTCTCATCCCAAGATGAGATCGCCGACGAATCTGATTCAGACGGATCAATAGAAGACTCCAGATCAGCAATATCTGGTGAAGACGGCTCCGATCCAAGTTTGTCGAGCAGTGAGCACGATGACGATGGGGACCAGACCAATTGCCCTGTCCAAGCTCCTGTCAACTTGTTGGCCTCCGAAAACTGTGGTGGTCGTGGTGGAAGAGGTCGAGGGGGCCGAGGGGGCCGAGGAAGGTGCAGTGGACGCGGCATAGCCGCTGGTCGTGGACAAGAAGCCGGGTGTTCCGGGCCGCAGTCCCAGCAGACATCGACCAAATATCAACACCCCCCTCCACCGTCCCTTCTTCATGCGCTCACGAAGAAAGGATCACGGACACGCGAGCCGCAGTACCGCGTGTGGCAGGAAGTTGAAAATGTGTCCACGGAGCTTCAAACGGGCTATCGCACATACGAGAGACCGACTCAACTCAACTGGAACGACGTCAAGACGTCGACTTCATGAGACAGAAGGTGTCTGGCTCAACGAGCGGACGAAGGGTTCAGTCCGGAGACCCAAAGCCGTTGACGACGGCATGCAATACTTTGGTGCAGTGGATTATAACGACCGGTTTCGTCAAGGGTATCTCAACTGGGAAAATGCATGGCCCACAAAGCGCCTTTGGCTTCGAGTATTCACGACCGTTCTCGGGATCATCACAACCAATGCATACTTTGCATACGAGTTAGAGACAAAACAAGCCCCACAAACGGAGAATGAAGACGACGGCAAATTGAAATTCTTCGAGTTTCTTGGCAAGTTGGCGCACCAACTAATTTTCAACGATTACAACGAGGAACGTGATGTCCGCGAGACGTTGCGGTCTCGGTCCGCGTCGCCTGGCTCTCGGCCAGCGGTACAGTTTCCTCATCTTCTACTGTTGAAAGACCTTGAATCCGTGCGGAAACTCTATGATTTGACAACAATCGAAGGTAAGCGCAACTTATCCACTTATCAGAGAGGGTGCCAAACATGTAGATATAGAAATGGACGAGGAAAACTCCTACCTCGCAAGACATCCTATTATTGCTCGGCATGTTTTTCGACGGATACAACAAAATTACAATGCTTTTGTAGCCCTAACACAAAAAGAGATTGTTGGATACAACATTTAAGGGAACATCATTCGAATTATCCAGAAGAGGCCCTGTAATACGATTAAATTCTTCATGTTACTACCATCCCAACAACAGACGGTGCGGTACCCTAAATTAAGGGTACCTTCAGTGATCCTAAATTTAGGGTACCGTTTGTCCGTTGGACATCAGAATGGTAGTCCATATATCATCGTTAGGTAGGTCTCTTCTCTGGGTCTTGCACGCATCACAATCTATTGCATATGATCTTTCTTTATTTGGTCAGCTGGATATTCCTTGGCGGGTATGTCTCGTCGTTTGCTCGGGGCCTGGCTCCCATTGTGCCCGACAAAATACCCGCATTTGTGATCAACTTCGACGAGCCGGCTGCAACGCGATACAACGAAGTCTTCCACTACTTTCGCGACGACATTATTGCCATGGAGAACTCCATCATGTATTCGATTGCCCCGTTCTACCGCTCGACATTCATGAACAACACTGATACGATCGCTCAAAACAACCCCGAAGCCTTTGAAGCGATGCAGGCGCTGGCCACCATCACAGGTTTACCCGTGTGGCAAACACTGATGGTCAATTCCTTGGTGGATTTTTATTCATATTGCGTGTCTATCGTGGGTGTGATGGCCGATGGGAGCGTGATCCATGGACGCAACCACGACGTGGACAACCCCGCCCTGTTTCAGCCGATTTTGCACCGGATTTTCATCAAGTCAGGTGGTGCGGTCATTGGCGAAGCAGCCTCGCATGCTGGATTCATTGGCTTCTACACAGCGATGCGATACAATTCCTATTCTGTGACGTACAACACCCGAATGTCGCCTCACACGAACACGAATCAAATTCTGGAGAATATTCAACGTGAATGGACGCCAGGCGTACAAACGGTCGCTCAAGCCATTGAATCCGTCGTGCTGCAGCACACCTCCATGGATATGGCAGCGCAGTACCTAGAAACAAAAGCGCTTGTGACGCCAGCGTATCTCATTCTCGCGAATGCCGTCGCACCGATCGCCGCCAAGGACCAGGTGGTGGGGATGGTGATAACCCGCGATCCTTCGGCACTCAACCGTACGGATGTGCTGCACTATCCAGAATCCGATGCAACCAAGTGGTATCTTGTACAGGGCAACAAGGACTATTGGCAGACGGACGACAGCAACTACGCGGCGGCGGTAGAGCGTATGGAGGCCTTAGGACGCCAAAAATTGAACTTGGAGACGTTGGTGACGGAGGTATTGAATTGTACGGGCGTGGTCGGGCCGTACACGAGTTACTCCGCCAGTATGTCCGCGCAGACGAAGACACTCAGCGTGTACTTTACCCCCCTGCAGTAGTCACTGCCACACGGTGGTCGTCGCCTTCGCAGAAAATAGATGAATTGACAAGTATAGAAACCGCAGTTGTAGATAATCTTAGAATTGTATGTGTGCATTTCACCTTAAAGTAAGCCTTGGTAGCCTCTCATCATCGATGTCTGATGGCCAACGCAAATCGCACTCGCAGCAAGGCACCGTACTCCATCGGCAGCACATGTGCCACGTTAAAAACCAACCACATTAGGTCTTTTGTTGATGGTTATGGTGATGCGTTACATATGGTAACGACAGCGAACTTGTTATGTACACGTCCGGAGCTGGTTCCCGTGCAACGGGCGGCCGTTCGTACAGACAAAGGCGCACCCCACAGAGACGCAGCACAAGGACTAGGCTCACAGACTTCGGTGCGGAGGGAATAAAAACAAAAGGCGGGGGGGGGGCGGGACGGGGGACAGGGAAGAGGCAGTCAGATGAGACGGAGGAAAAGCGAACCAGCGTTTGTGCCGTCGCCCGGGGGCACTTGACCGATACCGATGGGTGCCGGACCAACGCGAAGAGCCAGCAAAACAGAACCAAACCAAACCAAATCAAACCAAAGCATAGGAAAGCAGAGAAAAGCAAAATGATGCATCCACCGATAGCCAAACGAATCAACGACGAAACCAAACGGAGCGAGAACACGCACACGCACACGCACATTGTTCTATATCTACAGTGTACACCGCCGCCACGGAAGAAACGAACAAACAAACTCGCGACGGAGACCCCCCAGGCTACACGTCCCCACCACCGTCAGGCGACACCGTCGCCGAGGACGGCAGCGTCTCGAGTGCGGCGATGGTCGCAGCAGCCGCCGTCACGAGGCTGGGGCTTCTCGTCGACACCTTCGACGAGGACCGCGACGACAACTCGACGGATTTGACGTGCAGCGGAGACGCGGTCGACGCTACCGACGACGACAACGAAGCGCCGCGATCAACTGACGACGCCGCTGAAGCGGCCCCCGTGGCCCCTTCGGCAGCGTTTGCGGGCTGGCACCGCGACCATTGCGACGTGGCCAGTGACACCAGCCACGCCGCACTGGGGTTGACGACCACCGTCAGCCACAGCGGTGCGACCCACGTCACCAGCAGCACCCACAGGCTCCGCGTCGTACCCACCGCGTTGCCGAGCACATCGAACAACGCGAAGCCCCACAGCAACGCCGCCAGATACGACACCGTCGCCACCCCGCGCCACAGCTTCGAATAGAAACGGTGAAACGACCGGTGCAGCCGCGTGACCACCTGGACACACAGCCGCGCGAGCTCGCTCTCCTCGCCGACCATCGCCGCCGCCGCCGCCTCCTCGTCACCTCCGCCACCGCCACCGCCACCGCCAGCAACAGGCGGCTGGGACGGTGCCGTCGCCTGGTGGGTGAGGCACAGCAGATGGCCCAGCATCAGCCGCGCGGCCGCCACGTCGACGATCACCGCGAGGAGGACCAGCACCGCCAACGGCGGGAAGAGCACGCCGAACGACAGCCACACGGCGACGTCCGACACGATGCGCACGCGCAGCGTCTTCGCGAGGTACAGCATCACATGGCTCGCCACGCCGTCGCGCACCGCCGCGGGGCCACTGGACGACCGCTGCGGCGGTGGCTGTTCGCCACGTGAGGCGTCGTCCGAGCCGTCGCCCTCCTCTTGGGCCTCGTCGACGGACAACGGCGGTACCGACGACGCGGTCAACGCCGACGGAGGCAGCAGGGCTCGCAACAGCGGCGCATTCGTCGCGCGCCACATCGACACGGCCACCGACGAGGCAGACGGCGTCGCTGCGCGCGGCAGCGTCACCGGTCGCAAGATCGGCGGCAGCAGCGACGTCCACCAGCGAAACCACGCCGACTGCCGACTGACGTCGTGCTCCACCGCCGCCGCCCCCACGGCAGCTGCTTGTTGACACGTGCGTCGGAAGACCCACTCCTGCGTCGTTTTGATGGCCAACAGACCCAGCGGCATGACGCCCGCCGAGAACAAGAACCGTAACACGAAAATGTACATAAACGCCTGCAACAGCGCCGACGAGCACTGGAAGTTGTACATGAAGCCCGGGTAGAAGGCGATGGCGCCGCCCTCCCCCGTCGACACGGTGTCCAAGATCGACACCGTCTGGCCCAGATTCGCCTGCAGCGTGTCGATCGACAGACACGAGAAGTTCTGCAGCACGCCGTAGGCCACGTTGTACTCGTAGAAGTAGCACTCGCCGCTCGGCAGGTCCAACTGCAGCTCCGGTGGCCGGGTCACGGCGTATTGGAAGCAGCTGGAGCTCACCACCTGCGCGGCGATCAACGGCGCGAGGATGTTGTTCGACACGACGAGCAGCACCTGCACGTTCGCGTCGAAGAGCATCGCCGACACCGACGCCGCCGCCGGTGGCTTCGACGGGATGGCGGTGGTCGCCTGGAGGATCCACTGGCCCAGCGCGTTGTTGCAGACGACGCTGTTGTTCCAGAGCACTTTGAAGAGCGACACGACGACCGACAGCAGCGTCAGCGTCACGAAGCTCGGCTGCGTCTCGATGGCGACGATGTACGCCGCGTTGACCGTCAACACGATGGCGGCGTTCGCCAGGACGCAGGCCATGCGCACGCACCACAGGTACGTCCGCGGGGAGCACCACGTCGACGCCGACGAGGCGTCCGGCGACGGCTCCCACAGCAACGACGTGGACCGCTGCCACAGCGACCACGTCGACGACCGCGCCATCGACGCGGACAGCGACCGCTGCGTCGCACTCGTCGCGCGCTTGGCCTCGTCTGCGTCTGTCGGTGTCGTCGTCGGTGTCGTCGTCGAAGTCGGTGTCATCGTATCGGCGACACTGTCGAGGCGATCGTCCGGGTGGCGGGTGAGCCTCTCCCCTGACGGCGACAGCGACAGTCGCAGCGCCAACGCCGCCTTCCAGAGGCGTTCTGGCGCTAGGAAATGCTCCCGCCAGAGCGACGGGCGCCACAGCTGCGCGTAGCCGAGCAACACGTCGAGCAGCAGCACCAAGAAACACCACAGCGACAGCGCCGCGGTCTCTCCGCCGATGAACGTCAGCGAGATCGACCACACGTACTGCAGCGTGTACGTGCCGTACTGCGCCGACAGCGACGCGTACAACGGCACGCCGAGGAGCCACAGCAGCGTCGTCAGGAGGCTCAGGACGCGGAGAAACTCGCGCATGTCCGTCGCCCAGGTCGCCAGGTGCGGCCATCGCCGCGCGATCGACGTGTGCGGCGACAACGCGTGATACGCGGCCCGCAGCGAGTGGTGCAACGTGTCGGTCTCGTCGTTGTCGCCTGCCGCGTCGGGCTCGTGCGGCCCGCGGCGACACCAGCGAGAGCGGCACCGCTCCAACGCGCCCGTCCACACGGCGACAAACGTCGCGACCACGACGCAGCCGAAGACAGCCGCCATCAGCAGCGCGTAGTTCGTGTACATCGAGCCGCACTGATACCGCGACGCGTTGGGATCGGCCGTCGGCAGGTGCTGCGTCTGCGCGGAGAAGGGTGCCTCGCAGCTGAACATGTTCCCTTCGAGCACGTTGATGTTCGGAGCGGTCGCCCAGGCCGCGGGCAAGACGCCGGACAGGCGGTTCACCTGCGCCGACAGTGACACTGACTGCGCCGAGGAGTCGGAGGAGGAGTCGGAGGAGGACGAGTCGGTGGACGAGGAGGACGGCGGCGGTAGCGCGGAGTAGTTGAAGACGTCGTGCGCGGGGATGGTGCCCGTCAACCGGTTGAAACTGATGTCCAACTGGACGAAGGGATACGCCCAGACGGAGACCGGCACGCTTCCCGTCAGCGCATTGTGTGACACGTCGACGTACTGCAACACCCCGCCAGTGAGGCCGGCGGCGGCAGTCACCGACGGCAACGTCCCGAAGAGGTTGTTCCCCGACAGATGCAGCGTCTGCAGTTGCGGCATCGCGAAGAGACACGGCGGAATCGTCCCCGAGAACGCACGAGACACCAAATACGCCGAATTGGGGTCGAGGCTGAAGACCGGGCGCGAGCAGTGCGGCGACGCGTGGATGCCGTCGAGCACCAGCGTCGTCAGCCCCGCGTTAGCGCACCACCCCGACGACAGACTCCCGCTCAAACAGTTCAACGACGCCGAGAACGACAACAGGCGGCCATTCGAGATCAGCGCCTCGGGGATCGACTGCGAGAAATAGTTCTGATCGAAGTTCAGCGACAGCAGCGTCGCGGCATCCGTCGCCGTCGCCGTCGCAGTCGCCGTTGAGGTGGTATCCGCCGCGAAGGTGGCGGGGATCGCGCCGTGTAAGAAGTTCGCGTAGATGGAGAAGTACTCCAACGCCGGCCACGCGGCAAAGACTGCGGCGGGCAACGTGCCCGTGAGCGCGTTTTGATAGAACATCGCGTACTGCAGCTTGTTCAACGCGGCCAATGTCGCGGGCAACGACCCCGACAACACGTTCTGCTGCACGTACAACTGGGCCAGCGCACGTGCCTGCGGCAAGCTACGGGGCAACGGGCCCTGCAGAACGTTGTCGTACAGCCACAGCGACGTAAGACGCGTCATGTTCGTCAGCAACTCGTCGGGGATCGTGCCCGAGAGGAAGTTGCTGTACAGCGACAGGTAGTCGATGTGCGCCAGCGACCTGAACGCCGCGGGAATCGTGCCCGTGAGGTGGTTGTTGTTCACCACCATCGAATAGAACGCGACGCAATGGCCGAACGAGGCCGGCAAGGTGCCCGTCAAGCGATTGGAATTGCCCCCGAAGATCGTGAGCGCCGACCAGTTGCCGTAGGCCACCGGAATCGTCCCCGTCAAGAAGTTGCGGTCGATTTCGAACTGCTGCATCGCTGTTGCATTTGCCAAGTCGACGGGCAACGAGCCCGTCAGATAATTGCCGTACATCCACAGCTCCTGGACCTTCGTCAACCGACCGAGCGACGAAGGGATCGTGCCTTCCAACAGGTTGCTGTTCAGCCACAGCTCGATCAGATCCGTGAGATTGCCCAGCTCCGGGGGAATTGTCCCCGTCAAGGCATTGGAACTCAAATAGAGATAGCTCAAGTACGTGAGATTGCCTATTGCACGCGGAATGGTGCCGTTCAACCGGTTGCCCTTGAAGTCGACGACGGTCAACTGCGACAACGCCGCGATGGACGCGGGGATCGTCCCCGTCAATCGGTTCAACAGCAGTTCCAACGCCTGCAGGTTCTGCAATCGATCCAACGAGGCCGGTATGGTGCCGGTCAGCGTGTTGTTGCCCAATTGCAGAACCACCAACGACGTCAACTGGCTGAGTTCCGCGGGGAGGGTGCCCGTCAGCAGGTTCGCGTCCAACCACAAATCAATCAAGTTCGAAGCATTGACTACCGACGCGGGGATGCTGCCATTCAACCGATTGACGCCTACATCCAAATAAATCAGGTGGGATAAGTTCGATAGCGGTGGAATGGTACCCGTGACGAAGTTGTTGTAGATGAGAAA
>SMOI01000484.1:0-21483 GCA_008000375.1 Poteriospumella lacustris | reverse complement strand
GGTTTTAAGATGAAACAAAGATTACAAAGCACATGTAATCCTAAGAGTTCTTAGATTATTTTCGAATGGATTTGCTGCAGAAGACGCGCAAGAGTACTTTACTTCGTTTGTGCCTGAAATTGAACATTCGAGGGGACAGCAGTGGTTAAACAATCCAAAACCAAAGATCTTTTCAACGACATTACTTACCACAACATTGAAGATACGGCGCTTAATGTCCTCTTGATTTCCGATGTAGCGGCCCTATGAAAGAATCACTTTTTTTGTTATGGTGTGACTGAACATACCGGTCTTTGTCCGAATACATACCGAAAGAGGTCCAATCGCGTCCTTGTGGGCGATAGGCTTCAAATTCTCATCCAATTCGTAGTGAAGAGGAACTCCGGTAGGAATATTCAACTCGGTGATCTCCTTATCAGAGATGTTGTCCAAGTACTTCACAAGTGCTCGAAGAGAGTTGCCGTGAGCAGCAATCACAACTTTCTTGCCTGACTTGATATCAGGAGCGATGCTGCCATGCCACAAGGGCAAGACTCTATCCAAAGTCGTCTGTGAGCCAAAAAACAAAAACAAATGGTGAAATGATTTTCTCTCTTTGCATGGTGAAAATGATTCGTTGGGGGTACCTTCAAGCTCTCGGTCTTGATGTGATGAGTTTCAGGCAGATGGGCATACTTAGGATCGTTGGCTGGAAGCATCGGAGATCCATCCTCACATTCCGGAGGAGGAATGTCGTAGGAGCGACGCCAGACCTTTACTTGATCACTTCCGAACTTCTCGACGGTTTGCTTCTTGTCAAGACCTTGAAGAGCGCCGTAGTGACTAACAAAACATATCATCGATAAGATATGTGGGCATTTTGCTGCTTCAATCTCTTTAGAGCTTACCGTTCGTTCAGTTGCCAAACATTCTTAATGGGAATGTACATATGTCCGGTTTGTTCAAGAGTGTGCCACAGAGTCTTGATAGCACGTTGAAGATAAGATGTGTATGCCAAATCGAAATGGAAGTTCTCAGCCTTCAGCAGCTTTCCTGCAGAAATGGCTTCTTGCTCTCCCTTCTGAGAGAGAGGGCAGTCATACCAACCAGTAAATTTGTTCAAATCATTCCATGTGGATTCGCCATGTCTCACCAAAACCAATTGATACGTCTTGGTGCTCATGGCCATAAAACGCTGCGAGCGCAAACGAGTTGCAGCATGATTACTGACTTGAAATGCCTTTGTCGATAATGACAACATGATAACAAGAAGAGAGATGAAATAAAAGGGCAATCGAGATTGACCAACAATAGCGATCATATTATGAGAAATACAGAGAAGCAAACCAGGAATAGAGTTCTGTATTTGTACCCGCGTGCTCTTCGTTTTTCCTCGAGCACGTGCATTCCTGTGACCGACCAACTGCAACAAGTGCACAGCAAGCTCAAGTGAATGTGGGAATCTGGGCTCGAAGCAGTTATTAGGGCCACTTCTCTCTGATGATGGTTCTTATGAATACTACGTTTCGTCAGATGTCGCCGCTTGTTTGTCGCGATGATGGGCAACGTCGTCGTTCTTTCTGTGTTCTGGAAAGGACCACCTTCTTGGTGAGACAACGAATGGCTTGTTGTTGCAAATCACACATATAATTTGCAGTATATCGTCGTTCGAAATAAAAAATGGTAAGCTCGTCTTTTGACCAAGCAAATGGTCGAGCAGTTGTTTGATGATTCTGATTGCGACGTTTTGTGTAGTTGAAGAGATTGGTTCCCCTTGCTGATCGTGTTCTGATCAAGAGAATCACCCCCCAGACCAAGGTACTCCCCCTTCAAGGTGTAATTTTTCTTTCTTTTTGCTCATAAAGTGCGTTCATTTAGACTGCCGGTGGTATCCTTCTTCCTGAGTCCAACATTGGCAAGTCGAACGAGGGTGAGGTTCTTGCTGTCGGTCCCGGTTTCCAGACCCGCGACGGCCTGAACATCCCAGTCTCTGTCTCCGTTGGTGACAAGGTTCTCCTTCCTGAGTATGGTGGACTTCCTATTAAGGTTGATGGCGAGGAGGTCTTCCTTTTCCGCAACGATGAAATCTTGGCCAAGTATGCTAAATAAATTGGTTGTGACTTTCGCTGTGTGGAATGGAGGAGTGAATCATTTGTAAATGTTTGAAAATATCAATCAAAAAGTGTAGTAATCCAAAAAACTTGAAAGATGTGATGGTTCATTTATGTACAAAGTTGACACTACGGAGAAGTCTAGGGAAGTAAAGGAACTCGAGCTAGTTTTGCGGCAAGAAACAGTCCCACCACCAAATAAAGAATGGATCCAGCCAAATTAATGGTTAATCCAACAAACAAGGTTGCTTTCGCTTGACCTATGCGAAGCTTACTCTGAGTGCGTCGAACTAACTTGTCGATAATTGGGCACAGAAGTAAGGAAAGACAAAATCGTGCGGGACGAACAACGGTATTTGCGATCCATAGGCCCGAATAGATCAGAAGAAATTGTTTCCACTGGCCAGGAGAAAAAGGACTGCATCTGAACTTTTTTCCGTGGGCGATCCACGCCAGGATCACGCACGAAATGTACGACACGTTGGAAACCAGACTGTAGGAAATGATCAAGTTTCCCACGAACGATGACAGCGCCTCCTTTGTAATGATGGAACTTCCGTCCCATGCTTTTCCATTCATAACATTGGATATCCCTTCGAAGAAGGCCTTGTCTTGTAATCTCCCGCTACGTGGTCGAACACTCGCTGCTGAATACTTCCGCTCATTCGTGTGGCCTTCGTCATTTGTTGACAGAGTTGAGCTAAGTTTGATACAATGCTCAAGCTTTCTTGCACCATAACTTGAAATAACGGGTCCTCCCCTTGGAGAGAACGCGTCAGATAACGTCGAAAGGACGATCGCCATCAGCAGTAACGTCATCAAACCCCTCATATGCTTTGCCGTTGGACTTCTCTCCACATTCTACTCAATCCATGTGAAAAATTACCCCGACCGACACTCGACAAATCTGCTTCGTCGGCTGATTCTTGGCGAAATGTTATGAAATTGGCCGAAGTATGCCGTGCAAGTCCTCGACACGTTTGATTTCGCACTGCGCTGCTGTGGTCATCGTCATCATCATGTCTACTGAGAGATCATGATGACGAGGAAGAGCACGATGAGGATGACATCTCGATGACTCGTCGATGCTGCTGCTCGATGACATTTGTTTGGAATTCAATCTGGAATCCATCGTGCAGTCACGATGTGACAATGGCTGTGGATTTATCACAAAAAAAGGACAGGGCTCTGTTATATACACCGAATCACAAATCACAAATTTCATTTCGCATTGGGCAAAGCAGTAGGAAGTGGTGGTCTTGAAGTATCGGTGGAGCAAAATGGCGATTTGGTTGAGCATTGTCATCATTATTGCACAATACTTCTCAATAGCGACAGCAGACGCATCCAAACCTACGTTGATTATTGTTGATTCGCATGTGGGCAGTTTTGGTGAATTCGTGAAGGCATGCTGTCATCGATACGACGTCAACGTCATCGATGTACCATCGAGCAATGGCGAGGCAGGTTTCGTCGATGCAACTACAAGCAATGGCAGCAAATTGCGGGTCGGAGAAACAACTCATGACGTAGATAAGTCTTGTGCGTTTTGTTTATCAATGTCGGACAATGGCTTAAAGTTATCAGAGCATATCCAGAAGCGACTGAATCTTGTTGGGAATCGAGTTTCCAATATTCTTGAAGATGACTACCTTGCCAATGATAAATTGGATCAGAATGGACTGGACGCTATTCAGCAGCAGTTAGTCTTAACTTGGGACGATTTGAAGGAATTTCTGGACACAATCAATCACAGTTCTGCATCGGATAAGCCCCTCTGTGTCATGAAGGTTCCTGATGTCCTTTCCCACGGTACAACGACAACGGTATGCCATGATCAAAATGAAGCAAAATGTCTGTTGGAAAAGCTGCGCGGTATGGGCGTAAATGAGGAAATTTTGGTGCAGGAGTTTGTTGATGGCCAAGAGTATCGCGTTGAGACAATGGTGAGACTTCGTTTCTGTTCTTGGTTTTCATATATCAACGTATGCCTGATATCCATGTTTCGTAGAGCAAAGATGGAGAAATCAAGGTCCTTGCCATTTGGAAATATCATACATCGCCTGCCCATGAAGCCTCCTTTCCGCCGATTCGACAATGTGAAGAGCTCGTATCGGGAGAGTCAATGGAAGGCCAAGTGCTCGGCAGCTATTGCATTGATGCACTGAAATGCCTACGAGTGAAATGGGGACCAGCTCATACACTGATTAAATGCAGCGATCAACTTGGTCCCAAGTTACTTAAGGTGAAGCCACGTTGGTACCATGATTATTTCGCTCCGGTAGCGCAGCAGTGTATTGGCTACGATGCTGTCTCGGCCACATTGGGAACGTTATTTCAACCAGGTTAGTTGACACCTTAAGACGCTTCGCTGATGATGATGGTGGTGCTGATTATTTTCATTGCTAATGCCTGTCCTCTGTAGACTATTTTGCGGAGCTTCCTCGCCTACCATCATTACATCGCCACGGGAGCGTCGTTCGCTTGCTTTCTGATCAAACAGGTGAAATTCGCAGTGTGAATCATGGGAGTGCGTTTCATGCCCTCCCTAGTTTGAAAGGACTTCGTCTTCATCAAACCGCAGGGAGCATATTAAGAAAAGACCAAGATGGTGCACCTATTCGTTGTGGGGAAGCATTTCTTTTGCATGACGACCGGCGCATTGTTGAACAAGATTACCACACCATTGTCGGTCTGCAGTCCACTTTGTTCAATGTCGAAGATGACGATGCTGTTTCATCGGAACAGGAAAGGGGTGTATCTCAAGGAGACAACGGGAGTCAGCGACCTTCGAGTTTTGCGGAAGAGACCAGTAGCAACAGTCATGAGCCCTTCGTCTCCGGCGATTCACCGCATAGCTCTGACCCGGTGGTGCAGTTACATGCCGTTCACGTTCCACCTCATCACCAAGCATTGTGGGCGATGCTGCAACTATGCCGATATTGGATTGTCGATTTTGGTATGAAGAAGCTCTTCCTCAATGTGCTGATCCTCTACGCTGTGTCGCATTTGGTGGCACAACTCCTACCTCTTATTCGATAAACCTCTTTAACCTGTACGACATATCCGTCAATCACTTCACGTCCTGCATTTTTTTGCATCAAAAATGAGTACTCTGCAGGTGCTTTTTGCCACCAGCTGAATTGAGTTGCTATCTTTCCTGGCGTCCAGTTGAAGAAATCATCGATGTAACGTGCTCTAATTTCGAATATACAACATTTGGTTCGCCCAATGAACAACAGCGGTTCTACTTTTTAGCCTTGCCACTACCGCCTTTCTTTTTCGCCGCTTTTTCTAATTCTTGGACTTTCTTTCGATGATTCTTTGATTGAAGATGTTGAGTCAATTGCATGGCGGTTTTGTATGCCTTGGCGCAGGCTTCGCAGTTGAAGGAGCCTCCTTCTTCGTCGTCATCACCGCCTTCCTCACTGGCTTCAACGGCTTCACCACTTTCTCCCGCCACCACAGGAGTATCATTCAGGCTCAAACCTTTCATAGCAAAGACTGTCTCTGGATCTCCTTCCGCCGGTGGAAGATCGGCGGTTGTCGCGAGTTGATGAAGCCGGTCGTCGTCATCGTCTTCCATATCACTGTCATTGTCAGCCAGAAGGAAAGCTCTCTCGCGCTCTTTTTCTCTTGCCTCTCTTTCTTCTTCTGCCGCTTGTCGCCATTTTTCACGCTCTGCCTTTTTTCGTTCTACTTCCAGCTTTTTCGCTTCCAATTTACGAGCGACTTCCTCCGCCTTTCGCTGTTTCTTGGCCTCTTCGTAAGCGGCATACCGAGGATCGCGCTTCTTCACAAAGGCTACCAACTGTTTCACGTTGCTCATGTATTCCTTGCGTGCCACATCTCGGAACTTGGAGTTTTCTTTTTCCATTGCACGCTTCACTTGACGATTGGGCGCTTCCAAAGTGTTGTACTTGTCGTGCCAAGCGAAGGTGGCCGTCGTCACAAAATTTTCCCAAAATGTATAAAAGTTGTTCACTTCACTCTCGCTGCTTTCTGAATCGCCGAATTCTGGCAATTCTGGGCGTCCAGTGCCCCTTTCTTCTTCAGCATCCAAAATCTCTTCAAACACGTCGCTGTAAACGTCGTAAAAGCCGCCCTCTTCATCGTTGAAGTCAGAAAAGCAGCTCGTAGTGAAGTAATTGAACAAATTGGGCATAACATCATCCTCTTCATCGTCTCCTTCACCATGAAAGTCTTTACCGCGAAGAATTGCTTCGCGATGATCGTCATACCATTGACGTTCCTGAGGGTCACTCAAAACCGAGTAGGACGACGAGATCTCCTTGAAGTTTTTCGCTGCTAGTTCTTCCTGACCGTAGTTTCTGTCAGGATGCCATTGCAAGGCGAGTTTCTTATAAGCTTTCTTGATCTCCTCAGTTGAAGCTTCACGGGGAATACCCATCACCTCGTAGTGACAACGAATTTTCACTTCACTCATTGTTTCGCTCTCAACACTGTAAGTCTATTTCCACCAAGAATTTACACTGCCCAAGATATTTGCCTCGAGTTACAACCTTGATCGAATGGTGAGCTGAGGACCTATTTCCGACAACAAAACTGATCAATGAAGATGAATAATAATCATTAGATGTGTGACGTGTGACGATGGTCCAAAATGAATGAACCGGAAGAATATCGTCGTCGTCGCGTCCGCAGCAGGAGGAGGACCCAAACTTTGAGCCCATCTGGAAATCTCTGGGGCTAAGATAGTGATGATGATCACTTCTTTCACAGTATATCCATCTATCTATCTGTTGAGCAAACACAAACGAATCATCAAGACTGTGGTTGAAAATATTTCCTGAACGTGTTTCTAGAGGATCTATTGCTGCGTTATTTCTTTGATCGCAAATTTGATTAGTGAACATTCCAGACAAACGATGGCATTTGTGGAGCCCGCGCAAAACAAGCAACGTCCGTTGCAGAGTGGGATACCACGATTGGAGCAGGTAAAATGTTTCGATGTGAAATGGTATGATTTGAATCACCTTTATTCATATGGGGTGATGGATTCACTGTAGTTCTGGCTGTTCGAAGCGAGAAGTAACTTCTACATCGTTGGATTCGATGCAGCGCAAACATTCTTTCGCATGTTGAAAATCAACCGCGAAAATCCGAATCCTCGTGACATCTCTGAAATTATCCGTGAAGATCCTCTTACATACACGGCAGAGGAGATCAATGATATTTTGGAAATGATTAACGAAGGCAACAAGAATCAAGGAGGACTGGTCAAACTCTGCACCGCCTGTGGTATTGTTGGCTTCGTCAAGTTTTTGAATGGTTTTTACTTGACCATGATCACTCAAAAGAAAGAAGTGGGTTGCATTGGTGGCAATTACATTTATACCATCAAGGCTACCGAAATGTTCCCCATCCGCCCAAAGGAAGAGAAAAACAAAAACGCGTTGAGTTACCTGTGGAAACAATTGAACAAACGATTGACACAAACCTCGGCAGAAATGGCCGAAAACCGTTATTTGGGATTGTTTCAATTCATTGACATGACGAAGGACTTTTTCTTTTCGTATTCGTACGATTTGACGCATTCGATGCAGCACAACTACATCACCACCAGTGAAGGACGCATCTCCCAGCCGCAGGACATGTTTGAATGGCACCATTACCAAATTCACGGTCAGTTTTTTTTTCGTTCGTTCGATAAGCATTGCTACAGAAGCCAAGTGTTTGATCGCATGTGTTGACAGGATTGCGATCGGTACTCGGTGAAGCCGCCGCTTTGATGTGGACCACACCCATTATTCATGGATCGTTTCAACAGGTATGTGTGTGCTCTCATCATTATTGATCAAGGGGGGGGGGGGGGAACCTGTCAGCATATGATGCTATGGACGTGCCTTTTCCGCGTGCGGGTGCCGTGTGTGACGATTTTCTGACATTTTCTTTCGGTGTTTTATGTGTTTTTTGACAGCGTCGCTTCACTTTCTTTGGTAAAAACATGGATTTGATCTTGATCGCACGTCGTTCTCGTCACTATGCGGGTACCCGGTATCTCAAACGTGGTATCAACGTCCATGGCAAGGTCGCCAACGATGTGGAAGTGGAACAAATCCTCCAATTTGAAAACGGTGCCGACTTCAAATTCACGAGTTACGTGCAAATGCGGGGTTCGATTCCGACCTTTTGGGCACAAGAAACGTCGTTGACCATGCCCAAACCTCCGATTACCTTGAGTCGTATGGATCCAGATTATTTAGCGACGCAAGCGCATTTCGCCGACATGATGCGTCGCTACAGTTCACCCATCATCGTGTTGGATTTAGTGAAACAACACGAGAATCGACCCCGTGAAAGCTTGGTAGGCCGTGAATTCCGCCAAGCGATTGAAATTGTGAATGAAAACATTCCTGCACCGTATCAAGTACGGTACATTGCGCTGGATCACTCGAAAATCACGTCGATTTCCAAGGGCAAGTTGTCCAAGGCGAAACCGGTGAAATCGAAAGGTTTCATGGGCACGATGCGTCCTGGGAAGACCGAGAAAGAACGTGCGATGGCGGCCGTTGGACAAGAATGGGCGATGATGGAGAAATCGTTGACGAAAACGCCGTCGTCCACTGCTATCGGTGTGGCCAAAGGCGGCGGCGGTGGCGGTGAAACGCCGCCCGGTCAGGAGCCAGGCAGCACCACCCCGAAGAAATTGCAGCCCGTGGCAGGTCGCAGTGGAACACCGGTGGCCGGTTCTTCTTCTTCTGCCTCGTCGGCGACCGCTGGCGGTGCGGCTGCCGCTGGCTTTGCCTCGTTGGACGAAGCACGGAAAGCGATTGACGCCGAGCACAGCATGGCGACGTATCAATTCACCCCCTCGGCACATCATGCCCATGCCTTACCCGGTGGATACGATGACATTGCACAGATCAATGCCATTGAAAGTCGTATCGACCTGTTGAAAGAACTGGAAGACGTCGCGACGTTGACCCTGTCGGAAACCGCTTTCTTTTGCAAGTACGTGCCCTTTCGCTCTCTCTCTCTCTCTCCCCTTCTCTCTGTTCCCTCCGTCTCTAACCCCCGCCCCTGCACGCCCTGCCCTGCCCTCGCTTCGCGAATCTTTCTTTCTTTCTTTCTTTCTTTCTTTCTGTATAGCACGACGCAATTCGCACCGCAATTGGTCGACGTCATTCCCCAACGTACGATGGAACTCGCCGAGCGCACGGGTTTGCTGCTCCAATCGGGCGTCTTGCGTACGAATTGCATCGATTGTTTGGATCGTACGAACGGTGGTCAATTCGCCGTGGCCATGCGTTTCTTGGCCTATGCCTTTCGCGCCTTGGGCGTGTCCGAGGATCATTCGTTGGACATCACGAAGGACCCGGTGTTGCAATCGTTGATGGAGATGTACGGGGAGATGGGTGACAAGATCGCCTTGCAATACGGTGGCTCCGAGGCCCATAAAAAGGTCATTGCCGGTGGTGGCAAGGCCGCGCATGCGTCTTCGTCGTCGAAACAAAGTGAATTGTTGACGTCGATCAAGCGGTATTACAGCAATGCCTTCACGGACATGATGAAACAAGACGCGATGAATCTGTTTTTAGGGTGTTTCAACCCGTTGGAGTCGCCCATGGCGCTCTGGGACATGGAATCAGATCAATTGTTGCACAATTTGGCCCTGCAACCACCGTTCCCACGGAGTTACCAGATGATGTTTGAAGAAATCATTCGCGATTCCGAGGCTTTACGTGCACCGTCGTTACGTTCGAAGTTGGAACAACGATTGAAACGGGTGATTTTGTATGGTCTGGAACAAGACGTGCAGCAGCAGCTGCAACAGCAGCAGCAGACGAAGCGTCTGTCGGCGTCGACCAGCTCGTCTCAGCTGTTGCTCACCGAAGGAACGTCGACGGCATCGCCCGAGGACAGCGCTGCCAATACCCCCACCGTCCCTGCGACCACCACCACCCCCACCGCCGCCGTTGCGGACGAGGCGACCAACAAAGCGACGACGGATGCGACGGCGGCCCCCGCGGCGGCGGCGAATGGCGACGTGACACGTCAATTCTTCGAGTTCCTGACGCAGCAATACTTCATTCGCCCGTTGGCTCATCCCGAGACCACCGCCACCACCGCCACCACCACCCACACGACCAGTGGGCGCTTTACTCCCCCCGGTCCGACCACCGCCACCGCCACCGCAGCCGCGAACGTGGCAGCGAATCGTCAAAGTAGCAAAGGCCTCGTCAATTCGATCACCCGTCAAGTCGCCCGCTTGGAACGTCGTCGTTTGATGCGGTTGACGGCCTATCGGAAAGTGACGAAGGCCTCACAAGATTGGTGGCAAGCGGCGTTACGGGACCATGTCCATCAGTTGCTGGTCGCCGATGTGACGAAGGAAGCCAAGGCGACGTTTCAAGCGATGTCCCCCGTGACGCTCAATTCGTTGTCGTATTACGAACGTTTCCATCAACCGCATCAGATGACCGAATTCGATGTCGTGTTGGCGCAGGAGTTCATGACCCCCATCGTCGGGGCGGAAGCCGCCGTGATTCCGGCGTCGAAAGCGGATATGTCTGGACGCCTGCGGTCCATGGCACACAACGATGACGACGAACAAAATGCCTTCGATGCCTTAGCCGACGCGTTGGATGAAACCGGCGTGACCAGCGGCGGCGGTGGTGGTGGAGGAGGAGGAGGTGACCGGAGACGTCGCGATTCGGAAGATCCACAGCCGGCGATCAACTCGTTGATGGCGTTTTTCTTCAGTCCACCGTCTCCCACGAATGTACCTGTTTCTTCCGTGGCCGAAGGTGGTACGGCGAGTCGTCCGGTGTCGGTGTCCCAGCGTCAAGAGGCATCGTCGGCGTCGCAGGCGTTGGTCCGTACGAAGTCGTCGTCCACCACCGGCGGTGGTGGTGGTGATTCCTCTGCGACGGCGGCGACCGGTGGGGCGACAGAGGACGTCGCACTGCTGTCTGTGTCCTCGGCCCAGCAACAGCGTCATTTGCTGTTGGCGAAGGAGTTGATTCAAGGCAGCAGTAGCGGTGGCGGTGGCAGCAGCGGTGGTGCTGCGGTCGGTCTTACGCGAACGAATAGCTACACGGGGACCGGCAGCTCTGCCAATGCCAGCAGTGGTGGTGGTGGTGGTGCCAGTGCCTTTGGGTTGACGAAATACGTCCGCGAAATCGGCCAAAAGGCGCGCAACATCATTTTCTACCGCAAAGATGGCGAAGGCGACGACGAAGCGGCACTGCGCGCGGGGGGTCTGCTGATGTCCCGGACGGCGTCGTCGGATATGACGGGTCTGTTGCGTGCAGCCCACGATTTCAATCGCCGCAATGCGCCGATCACGTCGTTGATTCACTACATTCCGCAGATGTCGGCCGTGCTGTACAACCAATACGCGGAGATCTACGCGCAGCCGTTGCTGTTGTTGGATCCCGATCCGCAGCAACATCAAGATTTGATGCGGTCGATCACGGTGGATGACCTACGCCGCCAATACGATGCGCAACAGGCGCAGAAGCAGCATCGACAGCACAAGAAGCAGCAGCAGCAATCGCCACAGCCGCCATCAACGTCGCAGCAACGTCGAGCGTCGCAGCAAGCGACCTCGACGACCGCCGCTGCAAGTGGCGCAGGAGGTGGCGTTGGCGGTGGCGGTGGTGGTGTGGTGACGGCGTCGACGGCCTCGGCGATGCGGAAGAAGGACTCCGGCGGTTCGGCTGCTACCGCTGCGGGTGCGGCTACTTCGACGTCGGTGTCTTCGTCGAAGAAAACGGTGACGATGGCGACGACCGCGAAGGGCGCCAAGGCGACGACGATGGCTGCCCATCGCAGCGGTTCTGGTTCTGGTTCTGGTTCTGGTTCCTCGTCCGCGTCGACGGTCTACCCGTACGGCAATGGCGGTGGCAGTAACAGCAGCAAGAAAATGGCGGCGGATCACGTGCTCGCGGAGGAGTACAAGTTCCTCATGCGCGACTGCATCATTCCATTGGACGACGTCCGGCGCATGGAACAATTGGCGGCCGATGGCTACATCGCGGGCGACATTCGCAAGGGATTGTTCGCCGGTATGTCGCAGATGAGTTCGGCGAATTTGGCGGTGTCGCTGTTGTTCATCGCCCTCGTGAACATGGAAAAGGAACTACAGGCCTTTGGCGACCACGTCGAGCAACAGGCGGAGAAATCACGTGCCCGTTCGTTGGCCCTGGAAGGACGCGGGGGAGGAGGAGGAGCAGGGTTGGCCATGACCGGTACTGCTGCGATGGGAGGAACTGGCGCTGGAGCTGGCGCGGCTGGTACCGATGCGATGGATACGAACGAGAGTGACAAGGTCGGCGGCGGTGCTGTCACTGGTGGTGGTGGTGCTGGTGGTGCTGGTGGTGGTACGGCGAATACCGGCAACAGTAGCAAGAAACTGACCGTTCGATCCGCCTTTGCGACCCCGTTTTTGGGTCTGAGCAATGGCTTGGCCGCCTTGTCGAGTCTCTCCGCCATGGGTGGGGCCACGAACCACCTGGCGACGCATACCCCCGACGCGTACAGCCTCTTGCAACAAAAGTCCTCGAAGACGACGTCGTTGGAAATGACGACGGCGTTGAACGATCGGATCGCGGTCTGTCTCCAGCACATGCGCGTGGCGAATGGACTGGAGACAGAATTCCGGAAATACGTCAACAATTACATCTTCCAACAGTACAACTACCTGAAGGAATTGTCGTTGGAGCGGTTGGCACGTCGCATCTCGACGTTGTCGTCGGAGAAGAGCATCATGCAGTATGCGACGCAATTTGAACATGATTTGGTGGCGACGGAATGGAACCGCGTGCAGTACATGGCCCAGGAAAGTCCGAATTATTTTTCGTTTCGCGAAGTGTTTGCGTTTCAAGCGGAAGTGATTGGTCCGCGGCAAGAGATGTTGCAACGCGTGGCGAAGGAATATGCGGCGAAGCAACGGCAACAGCAGCAGCAACAGCAACAGCAGCAGTTGAAAGCCACTGCGGTGCTTCCGCGTGAGACCGAGACAGCCGGAGCGGGAGCCACCGGAGCCGCGCCCGCTACGTTTACGTCGATCGTCAACGATGGCGAGGCGAAGGGGGAGGAGGAGGAGGCATTGGCCACGACGGCAGAAGCGCAACGTGCGTTGGTGCGGAAACAAAAGGCGGCCGAACGAAAGCTGCGGAAACAACAGTTGCGCGATGCGACGTTGGCCTCGTTCATTTTCCCCCTCGTGGAGCGTGCGGAATCGACGACTGCAGCAGAGACGACGCCAACGACCACGATGACGACCAACACGTCGTCACCCGCGCTGGTGGTACCGACACCCGTCAAAGCCTCCGTTGCTGCTTCTGCTGCTGCTGCTGGCGGTGCACCAGCAAGGTTATCCCTGCAACCCCCCGCTGCCACTGCTGCTGCTGCTGCTGCTGCTGCTGCGACGGACTTTGCGTTGCCGGCCATGGTCACCCCCGAGATTCTGCAGGAATACCAATCGTTTCCGTTCTACGAAACCGGCGCCTGGGAAGCGGCCGCGAACACGACCTCTTCGTCGTCGTGGAACCTGTCCACAACGAAGACCGGTACCAGCACCGGTAGCGGTACCAGTGCCACTGGAGCCTTGCCTCATGCCTTTGTCGCCGCGTTCCAAGATTTCTCGACGATGACCACGCATCACTTTGTGCAACCGGATATTGGCGGTTTCCATCAATTGGCTCCGGATTTGTTTTCGCGTCGAACGAATCCGCATTTGCAAATGAATGAAGTGTGTGCGTCGCGCTTCCAGGACGTGGTCTTGACCCGGTCATCGTCGACGATGGCATCGGTGAAGGCATCCACGGCGGCGGTAGGTGCACGGTAGAGGTATATGTATTGTGTGTATGCGATGCCAGTGCACATGGCATGGTGGTCCGGTGACCGGTGACCGGTGACAGTGGATCGAGTACGTGTGTCCATCTCGTGTCTGTCTACACTCCATGTCTCGCACATCTGCATTGTGCCAGTGGTGTAGCACTGCTGGTAGAGTGTTGCACTCAGTGATGATTTGTTTCGCTTGTAGTGGTGTAGCTTCTTCTGCTGTAAAAATAGAAATTAACAGCTACAGAGGAAGATGGAAAAGGAGTTACTGTTGGGTTGGCTGTGTTTGGCTGCGACAGATGTGCAGGACAGGGCATCCCGAGGGATGTTCTCTTCTGTGCGAGCCATTGTTTTCTATAGTTTTCTATGGTTTTCTATGGTTTTCTATGGTTTTCTATAGTTTTCTATGGTTTTCTATAGTTTTCTATGGTTTTCTATGGTTTTCCATAGTTTTCTATAGTTTTCTATGGTTTTCTTAAGTTTTCTTAAGTTTTCTATAGTTTTCTTAAGTTTTCTATAGTTTTCTTAAGTTTTCTTAAGTTTTCTATAGTTTTCTTAAGTTTTCTTTAGAGGTTTCTTTTGTTTTCTATAGTGTTCTACAGTTTCTACGGGCTTCCGTGACGGTTTTCAGGACGCTACGGAGTATTTCGCTTCATTGGGGCAGACCGCAGTCGATTGTACCCGACCTATGATTTACGCGTATGTGTACCAGTATGGCATATGAATAGATTTTTCTCAGCTCCAATGCATGTTTGGTGAACTGTGATGATGACGATGTGAGTTGAGAACCGCTCGAGTCAACCTGTGACCCAATCATCGATGTACTACGCTAGGACAGCGACGGTTACGACAATATGGCGCGGCCCCAGAGGTGAAAGCTTCACAATTCCTTTATGTATAGTCATGGTCCATCGTTTTCTGTCGTTTTCTAAGGTTTTCCATGGTTTTCCATGGTGTTCTATCGATTTCTGTCGTATGCGGCGGTCGTCTCCCTCCCTTCAGTCATCATTGAGCCGTATTTTGCCCGACGATATTGTCGGCGATTGATGACTTCAATCATCACAGCCGACGTGCAAACTTCTCGGAACTAATGCACGCTTACCGATAGGCTCCGGGTGTCGCATAGTTACCGCCTTCAGTACGACAGAGCCAGAGGGCCCGCCACGATGCACACCGGGACCGCTCTCCATCACACCAACAGACGACACGAAAGAGCCGAATGTGATACTTTCCATCGTTTGCAACTACGTCAACGTGGGCACAGGAGACAGGTGGCCAGCGACACCGTCACGGCACGGAAAGGACTTGTTCACTCACGCCTTGGCAGCCAACGACGAAGGTGGCGGTAATACACAGTGCACTCGAATGGTCAAATACCGCCAATGAGAATTTCGAACAGAGGAAGAGCCGCGAGGTATGTTGACGGTAGAGAGTTCTGCGTTGGATGTATGCATGTGTGTGCGTGGGGGGGGGGTGGTAAGGTGGAAAGCCAACGTGGTGGTTTGGACGGTTCTCGTAGTTAGGCTTTTACCTTCTCACTCGGCAGCAACCATCGTTTACAACACCAACAAAGGGCAACACAAACAGACTGAGAACACACCATACATAGCTTCGATATAATCCATCTTCTACGCGATATATCTGGTGATACGCTGACTGTGGACGCCAGTATAGGCATCAATCGCCTTCTGTAACTCATTTTGTATGTTCTTCAAGTTCGCGTAGTCGCACTGTAAATTGTAACTGGCAATATTCTCCGTCGGTGATCCTTCCTGGTCACTGCTGCCAGTAACTTTGCCATCATTCTTGATTAAATCAAGTCGTAATTGATAGGTTGGCTCAGTGGTCACCAAGAGGGCACGTTTGGACAGCTAACACACCAGAACGTATCTCATCAGGTTTGAGCACCAAGCAATCGCATCCAAATAAACATGTCATCATCATACCTCAATATCCAATCGCCATTGTAGATCTCTGTACGAAAGTACACTGAGAGAAAGATTGCCCTTCAAAATGTTTAACCGACGTCTAGCCAGGTTGAATTCCTGATGAGAGCGGAAAAGAGACACAGAATGATGCTCAAAGATTGAACGCATCGCAGTTATCAACCACTTTGTTTTTTTTTTTTACCTTGCAGAAAGATCCAACCAATGTTTCATCCATGCCCAGTTGAACCAATATCGTGGCAAGTAACGTGGTGTCACGACTCGAATTATTGATATTGTTGGTGGCTTTCGCACATTCCCTGAACAGCAAGTGGTCAGATAGCTATTTCGCACACGCGAATACCGTGAATCTTACCATGTCAATGCAGAGAACGAGGTCACTAAGCCAGACAGTTTCTTTACGTTTGATATTCCCAAGGTTTGCGCCAACTCGACCAGCTGATTGGAAATATCTTTTCCCTCCAGAAGATCAATACCGAAAGATACAAGCTTTCCATGCTCTATCAATCAAAATACAGATTTATGGACTAATTTGTGCACTATTCTCAAATCAGCATACCAGAAGCAGCTACGCCGGCAGCAAGATTGCATTGTTCAACGATTGCTCGATCGATTGCCAGGAGTTGCCTCGACATTTTCAATGTGATATAGAAGGTAGCACACAATAAATCCTTCGAAGCAAACAATACAAAGCAAGGAAAGGACGAATCCACAAAACCGTGTTTCAATTCTGCTTTATCGGCAATGATATCGCTGCAATCGTCTCGTAGAAGGAAGAGTGTGTGAAGATTCTGAATTGTCAAATGCTTTCTAAAAGCGTTTGTGTTTCAATAACTAAGCGAGGTGGCGCAGAGGAAGCGCACAGGGCTCATAACCCTGGGGTCGGAGGATCGAAACCTTCCCTCGCTATTCGAATCTTTTTCCGTTCTGCAGCATCAGCCTATTGGCTTCATAAACCTTGCAGATTCGTGGTGGATAAGCGAGGTGGCGCAGAGGAAGCGCACAGGGCTCATAACCCTGGGGTCGGAGGATCGAAACCTTCCCTCGCTATCCATTCTTTTTGCTTTTTCTCGTTTTTTGTCCGTCGGTCACGTGCTGATGCAACAAATCTTTGGGGTGTGAGCGACGGCTGGTCTGACAATTTTATTGCGGGCCAGTTCAAGTTGCTGTTGATCAGAAAATATTAGTCAGATAAAATCGGTCACATTTTGACATATTTTCTGTTGTTATTTTCCCGTCCCGTCTTCCGTCTTCTGTGGAATATTTTTGATTTCACCACGGAAGTAACGTTGATTCGATGGACCCTGGACACAACAGCAACTCCTTCATTTTGAACCCGGATAACTCCGGGTTCGGTTTGGCATCCAAAGATGGTGGATCAGGAACCCTCGAGAAACAAGATGCTTTCTATAGTCTTTGTACCACTGAGAAGACTTGCGGAGGTCGCTTGAAGTACGGACGCTTCAAAGATAGAAATCACGCGATTATGTGCACTCTCTTCGGCTGCATGACGTTTTTCGTGATGGTCGCGGTCATCGTCCCGCTTTGCATTTACGCCTTAGTTGATTCTGGTATCAACGATCAAGTTGCCATTGATGGAACGGGAAATCCGAACTACAAATCTTGGCAAAACAACGTGGTGTCTCCCGGTTCGGATGTAAGTGTGTTGTCGATTATTCTTTCCTGTCACTCGTTTTTATCTTCTTCTATTTGCCTCAGGATGTCCAAGTTACTTACACTTTGAACTATTTCGACCTTCAAAATCCCGAGGAAGTCGTGGCAGGTGGAAAGCCCAGAGTGGTGGAGCGTGGACCATACGTGTACAATGAGTACTACCAGAAGTTCGACATCGAATGGACCGATAACGGCAATATCGTGACCTACAACATTTATCGTTACTACGTGTACAACCAAGCGATGAGTGGCCCAGGCACTTCTGAGTTCGACAACATTACGTTGCCGTATGCGGCAGTGTTGGGTTTTGAATATTTGTTGAATTTGGTCCCACCGGAAGTTCAGCAAATGTACACCGCTGGTGTATTGAACAAGATTCAACAATCAGAGATCAAAATCTTCCATGAATTGACGCAAGTCTATGATGAAGTCCAAGCCTCGACCAACATTATTATTCGACGTAATCGTGACAAGATCAATACGTTGATCAAGAGCACCAATGCCTCGATGGTAATTTACTTTGCGGATTTGTACCATTATTTCAATCAAACGGAAGCTGGTCAAGTTATTTTCAAGAATTTGATGTGCAATACGGCCAATGGTATTTCTCCATTTAAGCAATTGCACCCATCGGAGGCCTGGTTTGGTTGGTTGAACGATCCCTTGTTGTCCGAAGTGTCGGCGGTTTTGGCTGAAGTCAAGGCCAAGACCAATGTCACTGTTCCCTGGTCATCCGCTGTTCCTGGTGCGGCGGTGAATTACACGTCATTTTATGATGCCCGTCGTCGTCGTACCCCGGACACCTTCTACACGGGCAAAAAGAACAAGAACCAAATCGCTTCATACATTCGCTACCAGAACATGAGCCTGATGCACACCTGTATCGCACCCACAAAGTCTCAAAACATGTCCGCGTACGTGGAAGGTGAAGAATTCCCTGCATGCGCACACTATCAAAACGATTGGGATGAAGAAACCGCGGAGAATATGGGCTATACTACACCCTTTGCGACGGATTATGCCAATCGTATCAAAGGTTCCGATGCGAATCAATTTGGTCGTCCCTTGAATTCGGATACCTATCAAGTCTTTATTTCGGATATCTATCGGTCCGCGTATTTGGGATATCTCGGCACCAGCGATTGGTACGGCATCAAAACGAAGCGTTACAGCATTCAACAAAAGGATATGTTGAATGCGACGGCCAATCCAGAAAATGCTCAATATTATGCCTTTGGACCGTACGGATTGTTGAATGCGACTAAGGCATCCAATGTACCGGTCTTTATCTCCTTCCCCCATTTCTATTTGGGCGATCCTCGCTTGGTCGCGGCTGTTGAAGGATTAAATCCCCAAAAGGCGGTGCATGAGACGTATTTGGAAGTGGAACCTCAGACAGGATTGTTGGTGAAAGCTCGCAAACGCTTGCAAGTCAACTATTACATGGAAGATTACTCGATCCCAGAAGTCTTACCTTCGACGGTGGAATTGGGTTACGCTGCATGTGAGAATATCACGGAATTGGCAGCGTTATTGGAAGGTGTCGTTGCGGAGCCTCATATCGCTTGTAATGTTTCGATTGTGACGGATGGCATTGTTTGTTTGGCTAAGCCATCGACATGGAAATTTGAAAATGGTGGTGTCTTTATGCCGTATGGATGGGTCTCGGAAGATTTGACGTTGCCTGAATCCGATGCCAACGACTTGCAAAATTCGTTGTTTATCATGGAAGATGTGGCCGATGGTATTCAGTTTTGGAGTTTGTTTGCGGGCGGTTTCTGTTTCGCGATGATTGTGGCGATGTTGACGTACAGTCATTGTGCCTACCGTCAATCTTCTGTTGGTAAGTTTGAACGCTACAAACAACAATATGGTGGCGGCAATGCAACTGGCTTGGGCGTTTTCCCACCACCATCCGTGGATACCTTTGGTGTGTCGGTGACTGAGAAGTTGGCCTCGGCACCTCACACATCTCAATCTGACGACGAAGAAGGTGGCAGTCTTCGCAATGGTACCACTCGCAACGTGTTGAATAATGCGCAGAGCATCCAGAATCCTGTTGGTCGTCGTTAAGAAGAATAAGAAGAAGAAGCTGCTTTCCGTTGGAGTTCTTTATATTTCTTTTGTTAGAAGCGGTCTGTCTGCACGTTAGGCTGTTCCTGTTGTTGGCAATTCGGGGGAACAGGTACAGGAGAAAAGACAATAGGAGGATACTCTTAGACTTGTCATTTTGTTTTCAACGAGAGTAGTCACCCAACGTCTCGTTTTATGTTTGATTTTCTGTTGGGGGAGGGGGACAGCCGCTATGGTGCCTGACGTGGTGAAGGTTCCTTTTATGACTGTTGCGTTGTGACAAGGGACAAGAAGCCTCGTCATTGGCCAAGTGTTTGATTTTCATTTTGTTTTGTTTTGCTTTTCTTTTGGTTGTCTCGCCAACTTGTCGTATGGTATCTTGTAGTCGGCGCCGATCGTGCACCACCCAACATATTCACGAGTGGCTTTTACCGGACCAGTGCAGTTGAATATTTTGGGATGCACGGGATGGTTGCTGCAGGAGCAACGTTACGTACGCGTTTAAGATACTAAATATTCTACTCTCTTGTAACTTAACACGGGCTTTACCGGACCAGTGAAGTTGAATATTTTGGGATGCGCAGGGTTGGTCGCTGCAGCGGTAACGTTATATACGCGTTCAAAATGAATATTCTGCTTTCTCTATACATTGGACCTAATGTCGCACTGTTTGCATTTTCTTTGAAATGACGATTCCTGAAATCGAGAGCTACTAACGAGCACACTTTCAGAATTTTTTCGTCCATTCATAGAGAAATACATGCAGTGTGACCTCGCGTCGAATGTATTGAGAGAGTAGAATATTTATTATCATATATACGTACGTAACTAAGCATCCAACCATGTGTGCACTGATGTCTTACACTCAGACACCCACAACAACAAAAGGCGTTACATTTTTTGTGCGCTTCCTTCGTCTCGTCGAGTCGGCGTCATTGCATTGCGAATGATTATTATTGGGCGGTCTCGTTTGTTTGTGTTCACCATAGCATACTCACTGATCCGTGTGAACAAATAGTTTTAACTGATGTGTGTGAATTGATGATATTGTGCGAAGTTGTTATAGAGGAAGAAGGTGAAGAGAAATAAAGTAGCACACAATGGTCGACAAAGAAAAATGGAACCAGTATTCGCTCCCGATGTTGCTGGATTTATGCCTGTTTCGCTGGACAGATACTCATAATATGCCTCCTTTGCCTTATGGAGTGCGACTTAGCATTAAAGAGTGTATATACGAGAAGTTACACGATGGCAATATCGTCGACGCCGTTGCATGCTGGTGCACGCAGCCCACGGAAGCCCTGCATCGCTTTGGCCACATTTCTCAATGGGATGTCAGTCGAGTAACGACTATGAGACTCTTGTTTGTCGGCAGATTATCCTTCAATGATGATATTTCATCGTGGGATGTTCGTCGTGTGACTTCGATGATGGGTATGTTTCATTATTGCCGTGTCTTCAATCAACCGCTGGACCGATGGGACGTGAGCCGTGTGACAGTTATGGACGAAATGTTTTGCTTTGCGGAGCATTTCAATCAGCCTTTGTCCTCGTGGAATGTTTCGCGGGTTCGAACCATGCAAAGTATGTTTTTAGCGGCGGTTAGATTCAATCAATACTTGGACACGTGGAATGTTGCAGCGGTCGTGGATATGAGCCACATGTTCCGTCACACGAATGTCTTCAATCACCCATTGCAATCTTGGCAGGTTCATCATGTACATACGATGGCCAGTATGTTCTCTTACAGTGTGTTCAATCATCCCATTGATACGTGGGATGTCAGCAACGTGGACAATATGCAAGCGATGTTTTACAGTGGCCAGTTCAATCAACCCTTGGCCTCCTGGGATGTACACAACGTGACGACCATGCATGGGATGTTT
>SMOI01000483.1:0-21595 GCA_008000375.1 Poteriospumella lacustris | reverse complement strand
TCTTTGGATTTCGTTTGACGATCTTCCAAGTCCACGCACAAGTGTGTTTGTTCGTCTTGGCCTTTGTGGTGTCCTTTTTACGATCCATTTTCATTGCGTCGCTGCAATGACATTGCTCGTCGTCGTCGTCGTCCTCCATTCGTTCGGCCGTTTCGTCTGGTGTTGTTCGACACCCTTTCCCGTCGATATCGACTTAGAGCTGGTTCTCTTCTGCTGGTCGAACCGAAGCGCCAACATCTGCTGTAAAGTGTAAATGGTTTGTTGATGTCCAAGTGTGCAGATATACAACGTACCTCGGATTCCCGTAGCGCCCGCCGTTCTTCACGCTGAGGAGTTGATAGGCGTGTGATCGATGATGATGTGTACCTCGTACAGGGGGTAAAGTGTCCAAACATATTCCGCTGGTGGTGTGGCCTCTGGGATGGACGTCTTTATTGTTAGGTGTACAGGTGTTTCGACAAGGCGCAACACCTATCGTGATGGTACTGTCTGTGACCTATGAAGACGTCTGCCCCTTTTGGTAACAAGGTCATACCCCGCACTGGATTTAACCAGTCATGTATCCCTTCATCACGGAGAGTATATAAATGGGAATTAAATTGACAGAGGGATAATTACAAGAAGCAATAGCAGAGCAGCGACACAGAGAAGACAAGGGAAGAAAGAAAGACTATTGACGAAGGAGGGGGATGCACTTCGACGGGACAAAAAGACGTTGGCAGCGAATAAATACACACGAGGACTAGGCGACCGTGGCCATTTCCACAGTGACAGTGCTATTCTTGTTGCTCCCCGCATCACCGCTCTTCGTGTATTCTGGTGGTACAATCACCGATTCTGATCGAGCCTTCACCGACATGACCACCACGAACATGATTTTGCAGATGACCGCGATGCCGATCAATATCGCCACGTCGGTATTGAAGGTGTCTTGCGAATTGAACGTGTCGAAGACGTGGTGAATCGATTGCAGAACTTGCTTCCCCGTGCGTCCGAAACAGACCGCACTGGCACTGGTGTCCGTGCACTTGTAGCCACCGGCCAAGCAGCTCGAGTCGGTGGCGGGATCACAGAGCACGGCTCCTCCCCAATCAGGTCCTTCCGCGTATTCTTGATAAGCCATGGAGCGAATGTTGTATCGGAACGGCAAGATATACGAGAAGACTCGGAAAGGCCACGGGATGGACTTGATGGGCAAGAAGAGACCGTTGAACAAGAAGGACGCGAACCAGATGTTGACGTATTGAAGCATGCCCAGCAGAGGATTCGAAAAGACCACCGCAAAGACTTGTGCGATACTCTCGTACGAATACAGCGTCAAAGCATAGAGCAGTAGCAATTGGCCGTATCGTGGTCCATAGTAGTTGATCATCCCGTATTGTGATACCGAAATAGCCGCGATACCGAACAGGAACATCACGGGGATCTGCAGTACCGCATTGGCAATCAGATACGGCAACGGCTGGACCATGCCGTTCTTCACCTCCTTCTTGATCGTGAAGAATTCGTTGTTGAACACATACACTGCAATCACACCCGCGTTGGTGGGAACACTGATACACCAAATGCACAGCCACAAGTGTGTCAAGGCATTGTCCTGCTTGCGCTCACGACCATCGATGTAAACAATCGCGAAGAAGATCGTCACCACGAAAAACATCAGCAACCGACCCACATACACCATCGGATCGCGAATCGCCAGCGAGAAGTGACGACGGAACATGATCAAGATCTGCGTGAACGTGTCGGCGTTCACAATACGAGGTTCTTCCAGCTCCTTGATCGACGCTTGCATGATGTTGTCGATACGCGCTTGGTGCACTGGCTTCTCGTGGCGCTCGAAGGCGTCGAGGATCTTCGTCACCTCCGCCTCATCGGTGAAGTCGGTGTTCACGATGTCGAGCATGAACTCGGCCGGGTTTGTCTGTTCGGGTAGGACGTGGCCAATGCGAGCGAAGTACTCGGGCACCGCGCTCGCCGCACCGACGTACGCCGTCTTGCCGCGCGATAGCAACATGACGCGATCGAACGAGTTGAAGATGTGGGTGGAAGGCTGATGCACCGTGAAGATCGTCACGAGCTTCTCCGACCGTGTGAGATCGCGCAAGAACTCCATGATCCCCGCGGCCGCCGCCGCATCAAGACCGGACGTCGGCTCGTCGAGGAAAATGATCTCCAGTCGCTTCATCAGCGCCACCGCCACCGACAACCGGCGCTTCTGTCCGCCCGACAGACCATGCTGGAAGGCATTACCGACCAAGGTGTCGGCGCAGGAGTCCAAGCCCATGCGAGTGATCATGCGGTTGACGGCTTCGGTCTTCTCCGCCGCACTGGCGCCGGGCGACAGCAGATCGGCCGCATACGCGATGGTCTCGCGGCACGTCAAGAAGGCCCAATGGTAATCCTCCTGCGCCACCAACCCGCACTTCGACTTGAACAGCTGGGACGTCAGCGGTCGGCCGTTGACAGTGACGGTGCCCTCGCTGATGCCGCCATGCGCCTCCATCGTCAGCACTCGCAGCAATGTCGTCTTACCGGCTCCCGACGGACCCATGATGGCAAGCATCTGGCCGGACTGGATGACATCGGAGACGTTGTGGAGGATGGTGGACTTCTTGTCCTTCTTCATGACGGAGAACGAGACATCGAAGTGCAGGGTGTTCATGGGTTTGCCTTGGACGGCATAGCTCTCGACGTCTTGATTGACGTTGTCGTAGTTCACCTTCGATTGAACAGTTTTCATATTTTAGTGGAACCGCACTTTAGAATCGATTGGATTGTAATTCTACCTGGATATCAGTGCCTTCGTAGATTCACTTTGTCCAGCATGTGGTCGGGAGGGGTGATGAGACGTGATAACCATCTTGATCCAGTAGCAATCATCGCAGTGAATCTTGTTTGTAGGTCCAGCATGTGCATCAAACCGGTGCAACGTTGTGGTCGAACCCCCTGCACACCGCTGCACGCATCGGGGACTTTCCTCGTTCCTTCCTCTTTTTCAGGTCGATTTCAGTGGATTGTCACTGTGAAAGCTGAAAAAGCTGAAAAAGCTGAAACGGCCTCTGCCAAACTGTCCACGATGCGCGTCGCGGGGTGCGGAACCTCCTCTGCACCAACTTGCTGCACATGCCGGACCTTTCACCGGTAGTGCACGGTCATGGGTCAGTCCAATGACTGTGAACACTGGATTCTCACACCTCTCGACCACATGCCGGACAATTTGATGGACAATGAAGATGTTGTTCGAATCTTAAGTGAACATACTTTTCATAATTCAATTGGAATCAAAATAAACAAGCTGTCAAGCCTGACAAAATGGTCCAATCGACAGTGAACTACGACAACGTCAATCAAGACGTCGAGAGCTATGCCGTCCAAGGCAAACCCATGAACACCCTGCACTTCGATGTCTCGTTCTCCGTCATGAAGAAGGACAAGAAGTCCACCATCCTCCACAACGTCTCCGATGTCATCCAGTCCGGCCAGATGCTTGCCATCATGGGTCCGTCGGGAGCCGGTAAGACGACATTGCTGCGAGTGCTGACGATGGAGGCGCATGGCGGCATCAGCGAGGGCACCGTCACTGTCAACGGCCGACCGCTGACGTCCCAGCTGTTCAAGTCGAAGTGCGGGTTGGTGGCGCAGGAGGATTACCATTGGGCCTTCTTGACGTGCCGCGAGACCATCGCGTATGCGGCCGATCTGCTGTCGCCCGGCGCCAGTGCGGCGGAGAAGACCGAAGCCGTCAACCGCATGATCACTCGCATGGGCTTGGACTCCTGCGCCGACACCTTGGTCGGTAATGCCTTCCAGCATGGTCTGTCGGGCGGACAGAAGCGCCGGTTGTCGGTGGCGGTGGCGCTGATGAAGCGACTGGAGATCATTTTCCTCGACGAGCCGACGTCCGGTCTTGATGCGGCGGCGGCCGCGGGGATCATGGAGTTCTTGCGCGATCTCACACGGTCGGAGAAGCTCGTGACGATCTTCACGGTGCATCAGCCTTCCACCCACATCTTCAACTCGTTCGATCGCGTCATGTTGCTATCGCGCGGCAAGACGGCGTACGTCGGTGCGGCGAGCGCGGTGCCCGAGTACTTCGCTCGCATTGGCCACGTCCTACCCGAACAGACAAACCCGGCCGAGTTCATGCTCGACATCGTGAACACCGACTTCACCGATGAGGCGGAGGTGACGAAGATCCTCGACGCCTTCGAGCGCCACGAGAAGCCAGTGCACCAAGCGCGTATCGACAACATCATGCAAGCGTCGATCAAGGAGCTGGAAGAACCTCGTATTGTGAACGCCGACACGTTCACGCAGATCTTGATCATGTTCCGTCGTCACTTCTCGCTGGCGATTCGCGATCCGATGGTGTATGTGGGTCGGTTGCTGATGTTTTTCGTGGTGACGATCTTCTTCGCGATTGTTTACATCGATGGTCGTGAGCGCAAGCAGGACAATGCCTTGACACACTTGTGGCTGTGCATTTGGTGCATTGGCGTCCCGACGAACGCGGGTGTGATCGCGGTGTATGTGTTCAACAATGAGTTCTTCACGATCAAGAAGGAGGTGAAGAACGGCATGGTCCAACCGCTGCCGTATCTGATCGCTAACTCTGTGCTGCAGATCCCCATGATGTTCCTCTTTGGCATTATGTCTATCTCGGTATCACAATACGGGATGCTCAACTACTATGGACCTCGGTATGGACACGTTCTGTTGCTCTATGCCTTGACGATGTATTCGTACGAGAGTATCGCTCAAGTATTTGCAGTGATGTTTTCGAATCCTCTGCTGGGCATGCTTCAATACGTCAACATCTGGTTCGCGTCCTTCTTGTTTAATGGTCTCTTCTTGCCGGTCGAATCCATCCCCTGGCCTTTCCGAGTCTTCTCGTATATCTTGCCGTTCCGATACAACATTCGCTCCATGGCCTATCAAGAATACGTCGAGGGCCCAGACTGGGATGGAGCCGTGCTCTGTGATCCCGCCACCGACTCGAGCTGCTTGCCCGGTGGTTACAAGTGCACGGACACCGGTGCTGGCGCAGCATGCTACGGTCGCACTGGAGAACAAGTCATCCAATCGATTCATCAAGTCTTCGACACGTTCAATTCCAATGATACCTTCAACACCGACGTGGCGATTTTGATCGGCATCGCGATCATCTGCAAGATCGTGTTCGTGGTGGTCATGTCGGTGAAGGCTCGATCAGAATCGAAGATCACTTCGTATGAGAAGGCTGTCGATGATGCGAACAAGAAGAATAGTCCAGTGACGATCGAGATGGCAACCGTGGCGTAGTTGAAGAGGCTGCGGCTGATTTTGGTGACATCTGAACGGTCTGTTATGATTGCTATTGATCGTTTAGGCTTGTCCACATGTGTTTTGTTTTGTCTGTGATATATATCGTTCGTTGCTACCTCTGTAAAACTCATTATTTCCAATCGCAACGCCTCTTACAAGAACACGCTCTACTCGACCGAAAAATTTTGAAGCCAACAATGTCAAGGAGTCTCTAGACTAAGGATTTGTTCGGTGATGTAATCCCGAACATCATCGCCGATGGAAAATATCGAAATGCCAAGTTTGCCGTCCTCGTCGGCGCTGTAGAAAACGCGACTGTACCCATGCTCCTGGATGAGCGCTCGAATTTCATCGACTGCTGCATCGATTGTAGCCTTTGCCTTAGGTGTTAAGGATGTGTATCCCCTGAAGTCTCCAGTTGGTATTCCAGCAGATCTTGGAGGGAACACGGCTGAGAAACGATTGTATGGACGAACGGCTGCATTTCCTCCACCCGGAACATCCGAGCAGTGATCCGCCTCATTGTCATTGAAAATAAACAGAGCATCTTTGTATTCCTTGGACTTGATCATGAAGACGAAATCGCCCACTTGATTTCTTCTTCGAAAAACAGTGGCTACGACTCGAACCGACATTTGAGCACTTTCGCAAGGGTCTGAAAATTCTAAAAGAACCGTATTCGCAACAGGATTCTCATGCAACGTGGACAACAAAGGACCAACAAGATGGGGTTGGGATGCCTTGAATCTCAGTGATCATGAGAAAAGATATGGAGATATGAATGAACAGAGGACACGGTGGAGGTGGGAGAACTTGCTGCACCATCATCATCACGCCAAGCAATACCCTGTTGCTGGGGTTTCTGTGTATGTGCGCTACACTGGGCAAAAGAGGAAACTGGGGGCTGGGTACAGTCGCTTTGGCCACACAGCAACCCACAGCGCCATCCGATCGGGTCTGTTTTGGTTCTTCTCGCTCATCTCCGTCTTTTCATCAGGTTGGTCGAGTCTTCTTGAGCATCCACGCCGACTGACCTCTTGACTGTTGTCGACTTCCATTCCTTGGTATATTCGTCGATCGTCGTCACAAATTGTTTGGTGCGAAGAAGCGACCGAAGTTATCTGCAACCATGACCTCATTTACAACATTGGTCAATATCGACGCCAACACCGGTTCCAAACTGGCGAAGTTCATTTCGAGCAAGCTGGCAGCAGAGGAGGCCGAGGGCTTTGTGAAGCAACAAGAGGCCTTTTTCGCAGGCCAAAAGACCAAGGAGTCGATCGAGTTATTCTTGAGCAAGCTCGATGTGATTTTGGGCCTTCCCAGCGACCAAGGTGCGACATATGGTCACCCCAGCAGCTGTGCCTTTCATCAACTCACGTTTGTTGGTTGTTTGTTGCTGTTTTGATTGTCCATTGTAGAGACGGAAGCTGTGTTCCAATCGTTGTTTTCGATTTTGTATATTTTGGGTGACGAGAGCACGGAGAACCCCGCCATTGTCCAGTCGATTATTTCCACGCTGACGAGCGATGCGACCAACAGTCCGAGACGCCGCCTGAATGCGTTGCTGCAGTTTTTCAACCTCGCTTTGGGTGTGAACACGAAGTACGAGCTGTTGCTGGGTAAGTCGCGACTGTGTTTGGCGATGTGTCGAGGAGCCGGCGGTAACAGAGGTTGTTGATGCCATTGCACAGCTATTTTCACATTCGCCAAGGCCAGCGGTCAGCTACAGAAGATCTCCACGCTGCACGAGAAAGTGAGCGAGTGGGCGAGCTCTTGGAGCTTGGACGAGACGCAGCAACAAGCGCTCCTCCGAACGATCGCCACGATCTTCTTCGAAGTGGGACAGAAGAAGCGCGCCTTGGACACGACTGTGCAGTTTTTGAAGAGCTTGGATGACGCCCTGTCAGCATCCGACGCGGAGGCCGTCGTCAAGCCTGCGTTGTTGGCCGCCATCAACTCGGCGTCCGCGGACTTCAAGCAACGCGCCAACTTGTTCGAGGCGCTGGGTATGCAGCGCTTGAGCGGCGATCTGTCCGCCTTGGCGACGTTGTTGCGCATTCTCTGCGATGGATCCGTCGCCGACTGGAAGGCGTTCATCTCCACGGCCACCAACGAGGCTGTGCTGAAGGCCAACGAGGTGTCCGCTGCCGTCATTGACCGCAAGATCAAGATCTTCACGTTATCGTCGCTGGCCGCGGACTCGACGTCTTCGAACAAGACGCTGTCCTTCGCAGCTATCGCTGGCGCCCTGCAGATCTCTGAGGACGACGTCGAGGAATGGGTCGTGGAGGCCATCGCAGAGGGAGTGGTGCAAGCCGCCATCAACCAGATGAACGGCACGGTCACGGTCCAGTAAGTTGCGGCGCTGCATCGCCACTGCTCCATGTTGCTCATCGCGGTGTGTGTTGTCTGTCTGTCTTGTAGTCGTTTTGTGCAGCGCTCGTTCGGTCCGGCGCAATGGCGAAGTCTGGGCAACAAGCTGGAGTCGCTGAAGCAACGCCTGCAGTCCGCGTTGGAGAAGATGGACTCCGCTGCGGTGTAACTCACCACCAATTATAGCGATTAATTTGCCAACTCTTGCATTTGCGTCTGTTGATTCTTAAATAAAAATAGGCTTCATAGAGCTGGGCTGGCAAGGACCTTTGGCGTTCCCTCTTCCCTGGAAAGGGACGACGTCGAGAGTAAGCCACATGCCTTCTTGACCCTGCCACTGGACCTGCCATCCCGCGATCCGATGTATGAACTCTATTTTTAATTACTCAAAGACACAACCACAAGAGAAGGAAATAAGGAACTCTATAATTTGTGGTGAGTTACACCGCTGCGGAGTCCATCTTCTCCAACGCGGACTGCAGGCGTTGCTTCAACGACTCCAGCTTGTTGCCCAGACTTCGCCATTGCGCCGGACCGAACGAGCGCTGCACAAAACGACTACAAGACAGACAGACAACACACACCGCGATGAGCAACATGGAGCAGTGGCGATGCAGCGCCGCAACTTACTGGACCGTGACCGTGCCGTTCATCTGGTTGATGGCGGCTTGCACCACTCCCTCTGCGATGGCCTCCACGACCCATTCCTCGACGTCGTCCTCAGAGATCTGCAGGGCGCCAGCGATAGCTGCGAAGGACAGCGTCTTGTTCGAAGACGTCGAGTCCGCGGCCAGCGACGATAACGTGAAGATCTTGATCTTGCGGTCAATGACGGCAGCGGACACCTCGTTGGCCTTCAGCACAGCCTCGTTGGTGGCCGTGGAGATGAACGCCTTCCAGTCGGCGACGGATCCATCGCAGAGAATGCGCAACAACGTCGCCAAGGCGGACAGATCGCCGCTCAAGCGCTGCATACCCAGCGCCTCGAACAAGTTGGCGCGTTGCTTGAAGTCCGCGGACGCCGAGTTGATGGCGGCCAACAACGCAGGCTTGACGACGGCCTCCGCGTCGGATGCTGACAGGGCGTCATCCAAGCTCTTCAAAAACTGCACAGTCGTGTCCAAGGCGCGCTTCTTCTGTCCCACTTCGAAGAAGATCGTGGCGATCGTTCGGAGGAGCGCTTGTTGCTGCGTCTCGTCCAAGCTCCAAGAGCTCGCCCACTCGCTCACTTTCTCGTGCAGCGTGGAGATCTTCTGTAGCTGACCGCTGGCCTTGGCGAATGTGAAAATAGCTGTGCAATGGCATCAACAACCTCTGTTACCGCCGGCTCCTCGACACATCGCCAAACACAGTCGCGACTTACCCAGCAACAGCTCGTACTTCGTGTTCACACCCAAAGCGAGGTTGAAAAACTGCAGCAACGCATTCAGGCGGCGTCTCGGACTGTTGGTCGCATCGCTCGTCAGCGTGGAAATAATCGACTGGACAATGGCGGGGTTCTCCGTGCTCTCGTCACCCAAAATATACAAAATCGAAAACAACGATTGGAACACAGCTTCCGTCTCTACAATGGACAATCAAAACAGCAACAAACAACCAACAAACGTGAGTTGATGAAAGGCACAGCTGCTGGGGTGACCATATGTCGCACCTTGGTCGCTGGGAAGGCCCAAAATCACATCGAGCTTGCTCAAGAATAACTCGATCGACTCCTTGGTCTTTTGGCCTGCGAAAAAGGCCTCTTGTTGCTTCACAAAGCCCTCGGCCTCCTCTGCTGCCAGCTTGCTCGAAATGAACTTCGCCAGTTTGGAACCGGTGTTGGCGTCGATATTGACCAATGTTGTAAATGAGGTCATGGTTGCAGATAACTTCGGTCGCTTCTTCGCACCAAACAATTTGTGACGACGATCGACGAATATACCAAGGAATGGAAGTCGACAACAGTCAAGAGGTCAGTCGGCGTGGATGCTCAAGAAGACTCGACCAACCTGATGAAAAGACGGAGATGAGCGAGAAGAACCAAAACAGACCCGATCGGATGGCGCTGTGGGTTGCTGTGTGGCCAAAGCGACTGTACCCAGCCCCCAGTTCCCTCTTTTGCCCAGTGTAGCGCACATACACAGAAAACCCAGCAACAGGGTATTGCTTGGCGTAGCCATGACGATGATGATGGTGCAGCAAGTTCTCCCACCTCCCACCTGTTGCCATTCTTCTTCTGTCCTCTGTTCGATTCATATCTCCATATATTTTCTCATGATTATTGAGATTCAAAGCATCCTAACCCCATCTTGTTGGTTCTTTGTTGGCCACGTTGCATGAGAATCCTGTTGCGAAAGACCCCTGCGAAAGAGCTCAAATGCCGGTTCGAGTCGTTGGCACTGTTTTTCGAAGAAGAAATCAAGTATCAAGTCCAAGGAATACAAAGATGCTTTATTTATTTTCAACGACAATGAGGCGGATCACTGCTCGGATGTTCCGGGTGGAGGAAATGCAGCCGTTCGTCCATACAATCGTTTCTCAGCCGTGTTCCCTCCAAGATCTGCTGGAATACCAACTGGAGACTTCAGGGGATACACATCCTTAACACCTAAGGCAAAGGCTACAATCGATGCAGCAGTCGATGAAATTCGAGCACTCATCCAGGAGCATGGGTACAGTCGCGTTTTCTACAGCGCCGACGAGGACGGCAAACTTGGGACTTCGATATTTTCCATCGGCGATGATGTCCGAGATTACATCACCGAACAAATCCTCAGTCTAGCTACTCCTTGACATTGTTGGCTTCAAAAGGTTTCGGTCGAGTAGAGCGTGTTCTTGTAACATTTGTTCACGTGTGAGGCGTTGCGATGGGAAACAATGAGTTTTACAGGGTAGCAACGAACGATATATATATATATATATATATATATATCACAGACAAAACAAAACACATGTGGGCCTTTCAACGATGCCACGGTTGCCATCTCGACGGTTACTGGACTATTCTTCTTGTTCGCATCATCGACAGCCTTCTCATACGAAGTGATCTTCGATTCTGATCGAGCCTTCACCGACATGACCACCACGAACACGATCTTGCAGATGATTGCGATGCCGATCAAAATCATCACGTCGGTATTGAAGATGTCTTGAGAATTGAGAGTGTCGAAGACTGGCGCTGGTTCCCGACGCCGCCGTCGCTGGCCGGGGCCACTTCAACGCCACCGCACACCACCGCCGCCACCACTGCAGAGGTGAGTATATATATTTTAGAAAGCCCAACTCTGAGACCGCGCAAATATATCAACAAGGATTTAAATACCATGACTGACTTTACATGTACTGACGCCATTATTCCTGACGCAAGTGGATGGAACCAAACGGCCTGTATTCCTGTCATTCGTCGTCGTCGACTGTGAGGCCAAGAATCTCCGCGACTTTGGTGATCAGACATACTTGGTGCTGTCCCAAGCTGCTCTTGAAAACCTTTACGGACTCTCCATGCCACCGATCTCCATGAGTTTTTTCGGACAAAACTGCATACACGTCATATAGAGACTTCGTCCCGAAGCCACAGTCTTTCTTGAACTTCCAAAGGGATCGGCAACTGGTTGCCAAGGGCGATAAGAGATCGCCAAGTTCCTCGATAGCACCAACTGTCGAACGCGCCGAAAATCGGTGGATACCATTTAAGGTTTGGGGATGAAATCTTTTCAATTCCCCATAGCACCAGTTCAGGAAGAACTCGAAAATTCCTCTTGCTGTCATCAGGCCTTTCGATCGAAAACATTCCAATCTTAAGCTCCTAATTTCGACTTGTTGAGCTTCGATGAGCTTCTGGTATGTCGATTTTAAGTCTTGGTGTGCCATTTCCTCCTTCGCCAGCGATTCATCTTTGGATTTCAATTGATCCTAATAGCAGTTCAAAAGCTTAGTTCATCATGCAGTGCATCGAAATGACCACAAATAATTACCTTCAAGTATCGCAATGCCATTTGTTTGTCGATACATTCTATTTCAGCGAAGAAATCAAGAACTTCGCTGGTCTTTGAGGAAAGCCCAAAGGGTCTTGCAGCTGGTGGACGCGAAAAAAGAGCTGTCACCAAATTTCCCAGTAGAAAAAGAAGCCAAACAACAAACATCGCGCAAAAATAAACAAAAAGTAGATGGTGGATTGTTCTGAAGCGAAGAAGAACTTGGCGTGATATCTGATCTCCTCACTCAGTGTCCAGGACCCTCACTTATGTCGATGAAAGTGTGTGGGGTGTGGCGGGTGTGGGGTTGTGGGCGTCCGGCATCCGTCCGTACATCCAATCGTCTCAATGCACGCATACTACTATGGTGCCATACCAACCTACCGACATGCCCATACATTGGCTACGAACCAGCACATCGTCCAGCGCATTTGTAATGACACAGTTGATGTTCATGACATTGTCATCATGACATTGTAATCATGGCATTGCAATCAGTTGATGTTCATGACATTTACAACGACATCCTTGATTAAGCTGACAGGCGTCTCATGCCAACCACCTTGTAGTTTCCTTTTTCATAGCCAGTGAGAGTCCCGAAGGAACGAGCAGATTTGAAGGTGGCCACGACTTCCTCCCGCACGACGAACCACACCTCGCATTCTGTGATCGTTAGACCCGACACCTCCACGAAGGCGGTACGAAACTTCTGGTACCACTTTAGATTGAACGAGTGCTTTTCCGAGCGTGGGACCTGCACGAAGATCAGCTTGCCTGCACGGTACTGCACACAATCAAAGCCGCCATTATTGAAAACCTGCGGTACGAACCAATCTCCGTCGACCACAGTGAGGGTACCGGAAGCAAGAGTAGATAGGCGGAAACTGATCGTTTTACCGCCGCTTTCGAATACGGCAATGGGTTCCGCACCCTGCTCGGTGATCAGGTGAATCATCGTTGTCTTCTCGGGCGTGGATCTTCCCAAACGATACACAAACTCCATTCCCATCAGTATGCCGTCCATCGCGGGGTTTGAGGAGCCACGAACCAGGACTTGCGCCGCTTTCATCAGAGCCTCGCCAAAGCGTGTGACCAAGCAGTTGGCCACATACTGGCTTACGATCACAGGGCAACCATCAATGCGGGTCAGCATGTGGTTCACTTCGGTTATGCTGCGATCTCCATAGAAACCGCTTTCCATTTGAACAGGCGTCAGACGGGCGAGAAGATTGTTGATACTACCAACTCCGTCATCTGAAGATAGCAGCTGGTCGGTGGAGAATTGGAACATCCAGCGCGCAGACCCACCGGCGAGGTGGTGCTTGGCTGCAACCACCTCGTCTCTCATGGCCGGATTGTTCAGCTCGTCGTCGGTGAAATCGCCCGTCTGCAAGGCAGCCTTGACAAGTTCGTAGAACGCAGCATCCTTGCAGGCCTCGAGGTACTCCTCCTTCTTCCAGCCATTCATAGCGTACGCAGCTTCCCCAAAACTCATATCATACTTCATTTGCATGGAAGACACTGCAATGGTCTTAAACCCTTGGTGCGCACACGCGTCGACTGGGCTTCTGTTGTCCCCATTGCAATGGTCGAATACAACCAGCGTCACGCCCCAGTCGCAGAGGTGCGTCGACAGCTTTGAGGTTCTGAACTTCGTGTACTTGACGGTCGAGCTTGCGCCAGACTTCACCAGTAGATACACGGTGTGACCATCACCACAGGCTGCGCTCTTTGCCAATGGAATCCAAGCCCAAGGTCCGGGGTAGTCTTTAGCTTGAGATCCTTTAACTATCGACTGGAGCATCCAAAGCAGCGACTCTTTAGTCTTTCCGACCCCAGGAGGCCCCTGCAGGTAGAATAGTTGAAGCTCAGACGCCAAAAATGAATCGAGCTCCCGGGCGATCTCCCAATTCTCATTGCGCAAGAAGATACGCAAAGGTAGGCTGTGTCCCCTCAGTATCGGCTTGTACTCAGAAGTGAACTGAAAGAACTGGGTCTCCGTACTCAAAGGAGGAACATTACATTCTCCTTCCAACGTTGGGGAACGCAAAATACATTGGCAATTAGGTAAGTTGATGCCAAGCGATTTCGTTGTGCACTGACCTTCGTCCAACAGCTTCATCGCTTCATCCAACACTATCGATGCTGCTCTTTTCCGCTTCCGAGTCCCAGCTCCCGCAGTTGCGATGTGCTGGCCCGCACGTCCTATCACGCGAGGACGCTCATGCACCTGGGGCTGTTCGCAGGGCTGGCAGGGCTGTCGATTTCGCTGGCGGTGTTGGTCACGCAGTCGTTGAACTGCACCGTGTGCATGGCCTCGGATCTGGAGTCGCAGATGGGGGCGGTGGAGCGGCTCTCCAAAGACGAACCTCCACATCCAAGGGATCCAACCCTCTGCCTCACAAAGAGTAAGTCAAGAAACAAGTATGGAACAATTTAGAAAAAAGAAATGCAATGGAAAAAATATAGTTTACCGGCAGAAACTGGATGACAGCCAATTTCGCAGAGAACTCCACGTCTCTCACACACAGGACAATCATTCCAAACTTGATATCTGTCTCCAATCATCAAGTCATCCTTGGTGGCATGACAGTCTTCATGAGGCTTGCTACTTCTGTTCCACTCCAACATGGTGAATTTCGTAATGGACTTGGACTGTTTGTAACGACCACAGTCCATTGTCGCCCTTCTTTGAGATGATGGATGAGACGGCCACGCTTAGGCCCCCGGTCTTCGTACGTAACCACTGAAACGCCCCGTCCTCACGCATTAAGTGAGTCTCTGCAGCCGTTTCTCATCGGTCGGCCACATTGAGTCCTGCCCCGTTTGTCCCGTATGCCGTTGGTATGTGAAACTGGAAACCGGAAATCGAATGATCCTTCGATCTTACATCACCGAACAAATCCTTAGTCTGGAGACTCCTTGACATTGTTGGCTTCAAACGTTTTCGGTTGAGTTCTTGTAACATTTGTTCACGTACGAGGCGTTGCGATTGGAAATAATGAGTTTTACAGGGGTAGCAATGAACGATATATATCACAGACAAAACAAAACACATGTGGAGAAACCCAAACGATCAATAGCAATCATAACAGACCGTTCAGATGTCACCAAAATCAGCCGCAGCCTTTTCAACTACGCCATGGCTGCCATCTCGATGGTTACTGGACTATTCTTCTTGTTCGCATCATCGACAGCCTTCTCATACGAAGTGATCTTCGATTCTGATCGAGCCTTCACCGACATGACCACCACGAACACGATCTTGCAGATGATCGCGATGCCGATCAAAATCGCCACGTCGGTGTTGAAGGTATCATTGGAATTGAACGTGTCGAAGACTTGATGAATCGATTGGATGACTTGTTCTCCAGTGCGACCGTAGCATGCTGCGCCAGCACCGGTGTCCGTGCACTTGTAACCACCGGGCAAGCAGCTCGAGTCGGTGGCGGGATCACAGAGCACGGCTCCATCCCAGTCTGGGCCCTCGACGTATTCTTGATAGGCCATGGAGCGAATGTTGTATCGGAACGGCAAGATATACGAGAAGACTCGGAAAGGCCAGGGGATGGATTCGACCGGCAAGAAGAGACCATTAAACAAGAAGGACGCGAACCAGATGTTGACGTATTGAAGCATGCCCAGCAGAGGATTCGAAAACATCACTGCAAATACTTGAGCGATACTCTCGTACGAATACATCGTCAAGGCATAGAGCAACAGAACGTGTCCATACCGAGGTCCATAGTAGTTGAGCATACCGTATTGTGATACCGAGATAGACATAATGCCAAAGAGGAACATCATGGGGATCTGCAGCACGGAGTTAGCGATCAGATACGGCAACGGCTGGACCATGCCGTTCTTCACCTCCTTCTTGATCGTGAAGAACTCATTGTTGAACACATACACTGCAATCACACCCGCGTTCGTCGGGACGCCAATGCACCAAATGCACAGCCACAAGTGTGTCAAGGCATTGTCCTGCTTGCGCTCACGACCATCGATGTAAACAATCGCGAAGAAGATCGTCACCACGAAAAACATCAGCAACCGACCCACATACACCATCGGATCGCGAATCGCCAGCGAGAAGTGACGACGGAACATGATCAAGATCTGCGTGAACGTGTCGGCGTTCACAATACGAGGTTCTTCCAGCTCCTTGATCGACGCTTGCATGATGTTGTCGATACGCGCTTGGTGCACTGGCTTCTCGTGGCGCTCGAAGGCGTCGAGGATCTTCGTCACCTCCGCCTCATCGGTGAAGTCGGTGTTCACGATGTCGAGCATAAACTCGGCCGGGTTCGTTTGCTTGGGCAGAACGTGGCCAATGCGAGCGAAGTACTCAGGCACCGCGCTCGCCGCACCGACGTACGCCGTCTTGCCGCGCGAAAGCAACATGACGCGATCGAACGAGTTGAAGATGTGGGTGGAAGGCTGGTGCACCGTGAAGATCGTCACGAGCTTCTCCGACCGTGTGAGATCGCGCAAGAACTCCATGATTCCCGCGGCCGCCGCCGCATCGAGACCGGACGTCGGCTCGTCGAGGAAAATGATCTCCAGTCGCTTCATCAGCGCCACCGCCACCGACAACCGGCGCTTCTGTCCGCCCGACAGACCATGCTGGAAGGCATTACCGACCAAGGTGTCGGCGCAGGAGTCCAAGCCCATGCGAGTGATCATGCGGTTGACGGCTTCGGTCTTCTCCGCCGCACTGGCGCCGGGCGACAGCAGATCGGCCGCATACGCGATGGTCTCGCGGCACGTCAAGAAGGCCCAATGGTAATCCTCCTGCGCCACCAACCCGCACTTCGACTTGAACAGCTGGGACGTCAGCGGTCGGCCGTTGACAGTGACGGTGCCCTCGCTGATGCCGCCATGCGCCTCCATCGTCAGCACTCGCAGCAATGTCGTCTTACCGGCTCCCGACGGACCCATGATGGCAAGCATCTGGCCGGACTGGATGACATCGGAGACGTTGTGGAGGATGGTGGACTTCTTGTCCTTCTTCATGACGGAGAACGAGACATCGAAGTGCAGGGTGTTCATGGGTTTGCCTTGGACGGCATAGCTCTCGACGTCTTGATTGACGTTGTCGTAGTTCACTGTCGATTGGACCATTTTGTCAGGCTTGACAGCTTGTTTATTTTGATTCCAATTGAATTATGAAAAGTATGTTCACTTAAGATTCGAACAACATCTTCATTGTCCATCAAATTGTCCGGCATGTGGTCGAGAGGTGTGAGAATCCAGTGTTCACAGTCATTGGACTGACCCATGACCGTGCACTACCGGTGAAAGGTCCGGCATGTGCAGCAAGTTGGTGCAGAGGAGGTTCCGCACCCCGCGACGCGCATCGTGGACAGTTTGGCAGAGGCCGTTTCAGCTTTTTCAGCTTTTTCAGCTTTCACAGTGACAATCCACTGAAATCGACCTGAAAAAGAGGAAGGAACGAGGAAAGTCCCCGATGCGTGCAGCGGTGTGCAGGGGGTTCGACCACAACGTTGCACCGGTTTGATGCACATGCTGGACCTACAAACAAGATTCACTGCGATGATTGCTACTGGATCAAGATGGTTATCACGTCTCATCACCCCTCCCGACCACATGCTGGACAAAGTGAATCTACGAAGGCACTGATATCCAGGTAGAATTACAATCCAATCGATTCTAAAGTGCGGTTCCACTAAAATATGAAAACTGTTCAATCGAAGGTGAACTACGACAACGTCAATCAAGACGTCGAGAGCTATGCCGTCCAAGGCAAACCCATGAACACCCTGCACTTCGATGTCTCGTTCTCCGTCATGAAGAAGGACAAGAAGTCCACCATCCTCCACAACGTCTCCGATGTCATCCAGTCCGGCCAGATGCTTGCCATCATGGGTCCGTCGGGAGCCGGTAAGACGACATTGCTGCGAGTGCTGACGATGGAGGCGCATGGCGGCATCAGCGAGGGCACCGTCACTGTCAACGGCCGACCGCTGACGTCCCAGCTGTTCAAGTCGAAGTGCGGGTTGGTGGCGCAGGAGGATTACCATTGGGCCTTCTTGACGTGCCGCGAGACCATCGCGTATGCGGCCGATCTGCTGTCGCCCGGCGCCAGTGCGGCGGAGAAGACCGAAGCCGTCAACCGCATGATCACTCGCATGGGCTTGGACTCCTGCGCCGACACCTTGGTCGGTAATGCCTTCCAGCATGGTCTGTCGGGCGGACAGAAGCGCCGGTTGTCGGTGGCGGTGGCGCTGATGAAGCGACTGGAGATCATTTTCCTCGACGAGCCGACGTCCGGTCTCGATGCGGCGGCGGCCGCGGGGATCATGGAGTTCTTGCGCGATCTCACACGGTCGGAGAAGCTCGTGACGATCTTCACGGTGCATCAGCCTTCCACCCACATCTTCAACTCGTTCGATCGCGTCATGTTGCTATCGCGCGGCAAGACGGCGTACGTCGGTGCGGCGAGCGCGGTGCCCGAGTACTTCGCTCGCATTGGCCACGTCCTACCCGAACAGACAAACCCGGCCGAGTTCATGCTCGACATCGTGAACACCGACTTCACCGATGAGGCGGAGGTGACGAAGATCCTCGACGCCTTCGAGCGCCACGAGAAGCCAGTGCACCAAGCGCGTATCGACAACATCATGCAAGCGTCGATCAAGGAGCTGGAAGAACCTCGTATTGTGAACGCCGACACGTTCACGCAGATCTTGATCATGTTCCGTCGTCACTTCTCGCTGGCGATTCGCGATCCGATGGTGTATGTGGGTCGGTTGCTGATGTTTTTCGTGGTGACGATCTTCTTCGCGATTGTTTACATCGATGGTCGTGAGCGCAAGCAGGACAATGCCTTGACACACTTGTGGCTGTGCATTTGGTGTATCAGTGTTCCCACCAACGCGGGTGTGATTGCAGTGTATGTGTTCAACAACGAATTCTTCACGATCAAGAAGGAGGTGAAGAACGGCATGGTCCAGCCGTTGCCGTATCTGATTGCCAATGCGGTACTGCAGATCCCCGTGATGTTCCTGTTCGGTATCGCGGCTATTTCGGTATCACAATACGGGATGATCAACTACTATGGACCACGATACGGCCAATTGCTACTGCTCTATGCTTTGACGCTGTATTCGTACGAGAGTATCGCACAAGTCTTTGCGGTGGTCTTTTCGAATCCTCTGCTGGGCATGCTTCAATACGTCAACATCTGGTTCGCGTCCTTCTTGTTCAACGGTCTCTTCTTGCCCATCAAGTCCATCCCGTGGCCTTTCCGAGTCTTCTCGTATATCTTGCCGTTCCGATACAACATTCGCTCCATGGCTTATCAAGAATACGCGGAAGGACCTGATTGGGGAGGAGCCGTGCTCTGTGATCCCGCCACCGACTCGAGCTGCTTGCCCGGTGGTTACAAGTGCACGGACACCAGTGCCAGTGCGGTCTGTTTCGGACGCACGGGGAAGCAAGTTCTCCAATCGATTCACCACGTCTTCGACACGTTCAATTCGCAAGACACCTTCAACACCGACGTGGCGATATTGATCGGCATCGCGATCATCTGCAAAATCATGTTCGTGGTGGTCATGTCCGTCAAAGCTCGATCAGAATCGGCGATTGTACCACCAGAATACACGAAGAGCGGTGATGCGGGGAGCAACAAGAATAGCACTGTCACTGTGGAAATGGCCACGGTCGCCTAGTCCTCGTATGTATTTATTCGCTGCCAGCGTCTTTCTGTCCCGTCTCCCGTTGAGTGCCCTCTCTCGCCCCATGTGCGGGTCGCCCATGAAGTGCATCCCCCCTCCTTCGTCAATAGTCTTTCTTTCTTCCCTTGTCTTCTCTGTGTCGCTGCTCTGCTATTGCTTCTTGTAATTATCCCTCTGTCAATTCAATTCCAACTCGCCAGGGGTACTGAGGTTTTCCCATTTTGGATGCTCTCGGTGATGAAAGGATGCATGACTGGTTGAATCCAGTGCGGGGTATGACCTTGTGACACACACAGTACCATCACAATAGGTGTTGCCCCTTGTCGAAACACCTGTACGCCGACCAAAGACGTCCATCACCAGCGGAATATGTTTGGACACTTTGTCCCCTGTACTATACGAGGTACACATCATCATCGATCACACGCCTATCAACTCCAAAGAGTGAAAAATGGCGGGCGCTACGGGAATCCGAGGTACGTTGTATATCTGCACACTTGGACATCAACAAACCATTTATACTTTACAGCAGATGTTGGCGCTTCGGCTCGACCAGCAGAAGAGAACTAGCGCTAAGTTGATATCGACGGGAAAAGGGTGTCACACAACACCAGACGAAACGGCCGAACGAATGGAGGACGACGACGGCGAACAATGTCATTGCAACGACGCAATGAAAATGGATCGTAGAAAGGACACCACAAAGGCCAAGACGAACAAACACACTTGTGCGTGGACTTGGAAGATCGTCAAACGAAATCCAAAGATCGTGGAACCCAGGGGGCATTCTTTACAGGCCGCCAACACACTCAATCGTTGCACTTCCAAGTGATATTGTTCAGGTTCGGCCTCGTTCCATCGTTGACGGACCAATGCCAGGGGAATCTGCTCACTCAGTTGATTGACGGTCCCAATGGACCCTAAGATGATCACAAAGATCAACGCCTGTCGACCAAACATGATCAACGTGTAGAAGATCGTAAACAACGCAAACAACAATCCACTTTCCAACAACAATTTCGATTCACTAAAGGCCAACACGAGACCACAGATCGTATTCCAGATGGTACTAATCACCATCAATGTAACACACCAAAACAATTGATTGTTCCGTCGAAGGTTGTGGTCTCGGATGACGAAGTATTCATCAACACTGAAGACGCGTCCATTGTGAATATGCTGCAACAGCTCTTCGATTTGATGTCGTGTGATGCTTTGTTCTTGGAGGATAAAGGTCATCAGCCCCACCGATATCAATGTCGAAGGAACCACCAACGTCATGACGCCGAGGATGGCGAAGAGAATGTCTTTGTCCTGCAAACCCGTACGTGGATCGAACAGTAACCCACAGAAGGCGACACTGACCAGGAAAAACCCAGCCACAATCAATTTCGTGTAAGGCAACGCTTCCATAAAACACTTCATGTAAAACTGTGGCTTCATTTTCTGACGTGACATCGTCAACGACTGCTGAAACGATTTGTTGGCGAAGTAAATGATGACGTTTTGACCGACCAGCCCAATGAAGTACGCCGAGGAGGCGATCGAACGAAGAGGAATGAGTCCGTCCACCATGGCCGCACAATACAAGGTGAACAACCCCACTGTCCCCGAAATGAAAAACATTTGAATGAGCCCAGCGTAGTAACGAAGAAGAAACGGTTTCGTAGGGTACGGTAGCTGCGGTGGCTCCAAGATGCCGGTGGCGATGCAAAAGATGTAGACCACGCGAGATTTGAAGATAAACTCACGCAAGGTCGATATGTCATGTGACGGATCATCGTTGCTAGCCCAGCTGAAGCCACTTTCACGTGGCTCCGGTGACAACTGCATGTAAAACGATGGATGACGCGTTTCCTCGATGGGGGACAAGCTTTCATTGTCCAGACGTGGTCCCACATCCGCGGTTGTAGAAAGAAGAGGAATAACCACGCTGGTATCCATCGTTCGGACTCAGTTTACTCTGTGTACATTCAAGTGTTCCAAGTGTCGTCGTCCGTTCTTCAAAAATGAAAAAAGCAAACGCAGCTCCCCAACACCTTTCACCGTAACAATCTTTTCCAAAACAATATCTTGAAGAAAACACCTCGCCTTGACAATGCGTTGTGAATTGAACTCATTTTTTGCACACGTTTGACTTGTTGGGAGTCGAGTGGCGTTGATTCCGCCGGCTCGACGGGTCGTCGTCGTCGTCATCGTCGTCGTCGTCGTCGTCGTCGTCGTCGTCGTCGTCGTCGTCGTCGTCGTCGTCGTCGT
>SMOI01000482.1:4869-21678 GCA_008000375.1 Poteriospumella lacustris | reverse complement strand
GCGCGCCCCAGTGTCCAGCCGTCCAGCTGCCCCAGCGCGCAGCCCCGTGGCCAGCCGTCCGCGCGGCCCAGCGGCCAGCCGTCCGCAGTCCCCAGCGCGCAGCCCAGCGACCAGCCGTCCGCCGTCCCCACCGATCAGCCGTCGAGTCTGCCGACGAGTGAGCCGTCCGCATGGCCGTCGTCCAGCCCAACGGCGCTGCCGACGGCTCCGCCCACCACACGGGCGGCCAGCCGTCGACCGACGGTCGAGCCCACGTGCGCCCCGTCGTACGAGGCGACGCAGTGCCCCACGGGCGCGCCGTCGTCGCAGCCGACCGCCCGTCCGACGGCCCAGCCGACCGCGCAGCCGACCGCCCGTCCGACGGCAGAGCCAAGCGGCCAACCGTCGACCGCACCGAGTCCGCTGCCGACCGCGCAGCCGACGGCTCAGCCCACGACGACGCCGTCCGCCAATGCTCTGTCCTCGTCGCCGACCTCGTCGCCGTCGTCGTCGCCCACCGCGCAGCCGTCGCAGCAGCCGTCGCAGCAGCCCATCGCAGCGCCCTCTGCGCAGCCCTCCGGCCGCCCCTCGACGCAGCCTACTCGGCGCCCGTCGACGGAGCCATCGACGCAGCCGTCGACGCAGCCCTCTTCGCGGCCCAGCGGCCAGCCCTCGCGTCAGCCCTCGTCACGGCCCAGCGGGTGCCCCAGCGGCCAACCGTCGCAGCAGCCGTCGGGGCGGCCCAGTGGGTGCCCCAGCGGCCAACCATCGCGGCAGCCGTCGCGGCGGCCCAGCGGGTGCCCCAGCGGTCAGCCCTCGCGGCAGCCGTCGCAGCGGCCCAGCGGGCGGCCTACGCGGCAACCGTCATCAGCTCCGTCGCGCCAGCCGACGACGCAGCCAACGGCGCAGCCCTCGACGCCGCCGACGCGTCGCCCCACGTCGCACCCCACGGCGCAGCCGTCAGGACGTCCAACGCGCCAGCCAACGTCGCCGCCGTCGTCGCAGCCATCGCGTCAGCCGTCGAGCCGTCCGTCGTCGCAGCCGTCGTCGCAGCCGTCGAAGCGGCCGGTGCCCGCGTCGCAGCTGGTGCTGTACACGGCGACGCAGCTGCCGGCCGCGCGGGCGCAGCAGCGGTTCGAGGCGGCGCAGCTGGAGCTGACGTTCAGCCAGCCGACGAACGAGGCCCTCGGCCCCGGCGCCTTCGCCTGCGGCAGCCTCTTCTCGTGGACGGTGCTGCAGCCGCCGCTGCGGTCCGCGAGCGCCATGGCGGCCTGCGGCCTGCAGCTGTCGCAGCTGCTCACGTCGTGCGCGTGGACGCAGGCGAGCACCGTCCGCGCGACGGTGGACGCGGCGTGGCTGCAGCAGCTGCCGTGCTGGTCCACGGCCGCCGAGACCGACCAGCTCCTCGTCGAGCTCGCGCTGCGCAACACGAGCGGCCTGCAGTCGCGCACCGCCGGCGCAGCCGTCGACTTCCGCCGCGCGATGAACGTGAAGGTCTCCGGCGCGTACCTGCAGCCGTCGACGCTGCGGCCGCAGCTGACCGCCAACGTGTCGCGCGGCGTCGTCGTCGTCGACGTCGACCGCTCGCCGCTGCTCACGAATTGGCGGTGGACGTCGCTGCGCGTCTCCGTCGAGGCGCTCGTGTCTGCGGCCGCCACGGCGCCGCCGATCGCGTTGGCGGTCATCGACGACGCCAGCGTCGCCACTCGCAACGCCACCGACGCCATCGCCGCGGCGATCCGACGGACGCTGCTGCAGAGCGCCAGCGTCGTGGGCGTCGCGAGCCTCGCCGACCTCGTCAGCGGCGCGCTGCCGTTAGCCGATGCGCAGCTGCGCGTCAACGTCAGCTTCTGCGCGGACGGCGCGTCGACGCGCTGCCTCGCGGCCTCCGCCGTCGCGCCGCTGGCCGACGCCGACGCCGACACCGACGCTGACGCTGACGCGGTGCGCCTCGCGGTGACGAGCAGCCTGAGCGAGCAGACGGACGACGGCAGCTTCGTCGCGCGGCCCGGCGACGCGGTCTACGCCGCCGCGACGATGGTCACGACGCTCACCGGCGCCGCAGCCGCCTTTTTGCCGTTTCGCCTCGTGCGCAACGTCACGTGGCTGCTGCGCAACGAATCGGCCGGCGCGGCGGGCGGCGCGGCGAGCGTCTGGGCCAGCGGCAGCGCCGCGTCGCCCTGGGACCCGTTCCTGCTCACGCTGCCGCCCTTCTCGCTGCTGCCCGGCCAGCGCTACTCGCTCGCGGTGCAGGCGGCCAGCGCCTCGTCGCGTCGCGTCTACCGCAGCGGCCGTCTGCGCGTCATCTGCGCGCACTCGCCGCTGCGCGTCGTGCTGCTGCCGGCGCAGCCGCAGGTGACCGTCACCGTCGGCGACGCGCTGCTGCTCGACGCAGCCGCCTCCGCCGACCCCGACGCGGCGGGCTTCGGCGCGCGGTGGTCGGAGCTGCGCTTCCGCTGGGACTGTCGCTCGTACGTCGACACGGCGGTCGCGGGGCAGGCGCTACGCGTCGGCGTCCCCTGCGCGCTGAACGCGTCGACCGTCGCAGGCGGCGGCGTCGCGTGGGGCGCCGAAGGCGACGCGGCGTCGTTGTCGCGGCTGCAGGTGCAGTCGCGGCAGTCGGCGGCAGCCGCTGCGGCGGGGGCGACGCTGCCGGCGTCGGTCGTCACGGTCACCGTCGCCGACCGGCTGCACCCGCAGCGCGCCGCCGTGTCCAGTGCCGTGACCGTCACGCTCTCCGCCGCGGCCGTCGCGACGGTCTACGCGACGACGCACGCGACGCAGACGCGGCTCTGGCGGCCGGACACGTCGCTGCGCGTGCAGGCGCTCGTGCAGCTGCCGCCGCGCGCGGCGCCTGCGTCGACGGCGGTGACGGCGACGTGGAGCTGGCCCACGGCGCCGCCGAAGGACGCCGCGGACGCCGCGCTGCGGCGGCTGACGGTGGCGAACGCGACGAGCAGCCGCCTGAGCGTCCCCGCGACGGTGCGCAACGTGTCGGTGACGCTGACGCTGCGGCCGGCGGCGCTGGCGCTGGGCGGCCGCTACGTCTTCCGCCTGCAGACGGCCGACGCCGTCGGCGCCGACATCGACGTCGCCTTGAACCGCGCGCCGCGTGGCGGCTGGCTGCTCGCGTCGCCGTCGACGGGCGTCGCGCTGGAGACGCTCTTCGCGCTGCGCAGCGGCGGCTGGGCGGACGACGACGGCGACCTGCCGCTGGCCTTCGACTTCGCGTTCCTCTGGCGCGCGGCGGCGGCGGCGGCGGCCGTCTGGACGCCCATGCCGCAGTACCGCGCGCTGCCCGTCGTGGACGCCGTCTGGCTGCCGCAGGGCGCCGCCAACGCCTCGTTCGCGCTCGCGTGGCGCGTCGTGGCGACCGACAGCCTCGCGGCGCAGGGCGACGCCGCGACGGCGACGTGCCAAGTGCTCGCGCCGCCGGCGACGAGTCGCTGGACGAAGGCGACGCTGCTGCCGCTGCTGGGCAACCTGACGACGCTCGGCGCGGCGCTGAAGCTGCAGCAGACGCTGACGTCGGTCGCGGCGATGCTGCGCGCGCGCTACGTCGCCCTGGCGCCGGCCGACAGCGTCGCGGTGAGCGCGGCGATGGTCGCGGCCGCCAACGCGTCGCTGGCGACCACCGACGACTCGCAGCTGGCGACGGGTCAGGCGCTGCTGCGCACGTTGACGCAGCAGCTGCGCGACGCGCGGTTGTCCGTCGTGCAGTCGGAGGCGCAGTCGCTGCTGGCGCAGCTGGCGCTGCCCTCGACGGGCAACGCGACGAGCGGCGGCAGCGGCGGCAGCAGCGGCGGCGGGGCAGCGGCGGCGGTGACCAGCGTCGCGGCGCAGGCGTCGAGCGTCGCCGACGTGTTGTCGAAGAGTCTGCTGCAGCAGGCGACGACGGGCGGCGCGGCCGCGGCCGGCTCGGTGCAGGCGGTGCAGATCGCGACCGACACGGTGCGTCTGTCGGTGGCGCTCGTCACGGCGCCGTCGCGGCCGGCGAACGCCTCGTCCAACTCGACGGCGGTGGCCTTCTTCCCCGCGATCGGCGTGCCCGACTCGAAGAGCTCCATCAGCATCGCGCAGGGCGGCGGCGACGCGGGCGGCGGCGGCGGCGCGTTGATCTCCGTCGTCGAGTACGACGCGTCGCTGTGGCAGGCGGCGCTGAGCAGCCAGCCGACCGCGGCGAACGCGTCGTCGTCGCTGTCGACGCCGAAGCTCGTCTCCGACATCGTCAGCGTCCAGGTGTCGCTCGTGGGCGGCGCCAACGGCTCGCGCGCCGTGCTGCCCTCGTTCGTCGCCAGTTTGGAGGTCAGCGGCGCGGACGACGCGGCGGCCGCGCGGGGCGACGTCTTCGCGCACAACTGCTCGCTGGGCGTCGCCGAGACGCGCTTCCACTTCTGCGCGGCGTCGAACGTGCTGATGAACCTGAGCTGCTCGGGCCTCGCGGCGGCGGCCGTGCGGCGGCGCTGCCCCGTGCCGCAGCGCGTCTGCAACGTGCTGAGCCTGCGCGACTTCAGCGTCGCGAGCAGCGACTACTGCACCGTGTCGCCCGCTGCGTCCTCGAGCGGCGCCGTCGTCTGCGAGTGCGGCCTGTCGCCCGCGTCGACGAAGAACGCGACGGCGCTGGAGACGCTGCTGGGCAGCGGCGGCGCGGTGAACGTCGCGGTGATGACGCAGTTCGTCGCGGGCGACTTCACCGGGACGATCCGCGACCAGCCGCAGCTGTCGTCGACCTTCGCCGAGCAGTCGATCTCGGTGATCGCCGCCTTCGGCTGCCTCTGGACCGTCGGCTTCGCCGCCATCGCGATGCACCTCTGCGCCTCCAGCGACGCGAAGGCGGCCGACCGCGACCGCCGCCTGTCCAACTGGGCGCACAACCAGCAGCGCCGCGGCGGCCGCTTCCTCAGCGCCAAGGTCCTCGCCGAGTCGCTGCACAGCGGCGGCGGCGGCGGCGGCGGTGGCAGCGGTGGCAGCGGCAAAGGCGCCGCGCTGGCCGGCGGCGTGTCGCTGTCGCGGCGCGACGTGTTCGCGCACGTGGCGGCGTACTTCACGGCGACGCTGCCGACGGTGTTCTACCCGCAGCCGTGGCTGGCGCGGCTGTGGCTGCAGATGTACCAGCACCACAAGTACCTGAGCCTGGTCTCCGCCTTCGTCACGCTGCTCTGGGGCCGCGACTCGCACGGCACCGGCGCCGTGCGCGACGCGCAGCAGAAGCGGCGCTCGGTCGTGCAGGTGGCGTACCTGCTGACGGCGATCACGACGGCCTGCTTCGTGCTCGCGGTGCTCTTCGACTTCCAGTTCCCCACCGACGACGGCAGCTGCGCGCAGCACACGACGCAGGCCGCCTGTCTGCAGCGCACCTCGCTGCTCGACGCCTCGCGCCACTTCTGCCGCTGGGATGCCGCGCCGACGCCGTCGCCGGGCGTCCTCGTCGAGCTGCGCAACGGCGCGCTGCTGCAGCGCATCGCGCTCGAGACGGTGCTGGCGGCGGACCCGGCGGACGCCGCCGAGCCCTGCAGCTTCGACGCCGCGCGGCCGTCGGGCTACGTGATGCTGCTGGCGGTGCTCATCACGTCGGTGGTGGCGGTGCCCGTGAACAAGCTGCTCGTCGCGCTCTTCGGTGTCCTCGACGCGAAGAAGAACAAAGACGCGCGCACCGAGCTGCTCGCGCGCAAGGCCGCGCTGCTGATGGCCGGCGCCGCCGTGACGCCCGTCGACGACCTCAAAGCGCTCGCGGCCGCTCCGTCCGCCTCCGCCTCCGCCTCCGCGACGGCGACGGCGACGTCAGCGGCGTCGCCGGTCGCGTCGCCGCGCGGCCGCGGGCGGCGCCAAGCGATCACCGGCCCCGTCGCGGTACCCGTCGCCGTCGAGGCGTCGCCCTCGGCGATGGAGAACGGCGCCGCGTCGCCTGCTGCGTCGCCGGCGGCGGCGGCGGTGTCGTGCTGCGGCGGCGTGTCGCGCCTCAGCGTGCTGCAGATCCAGGCGCAGGCGCCGTCGGCGCCGCCGGTCGTGCGCTTCAGCCGGTCGACGTGGGTGCAGCACGTGGAGGACCTGCAGCCGCTGCACCACCACCACCTGCACCGCTCGAGCCACTCGCGCGCCATCAACGCGGCCGGCGCTGACGGCGGCTACGGCGCGCGGCCGCGGTCGTCCGACGTGCTGCGCCGCAGCGTGCTGCACGTGCAGACGACGTCGTCGCTGGCGGCGTTGACGACGTCGACGAAGCGGCCGCCGGGGCCCGCGCCGCCCGTCGACGAGCGCTGGCTGCGCGCGCACGCGGCGGAGATCGTCGAGCTGCGCGAGCGACTGTTCTACGCGAACGACGTCGAGTACGGCATGTGCCTGCTGCAGTGCCTGCTCGCCGACCTCCTCGACGACGACCATGGCGCCGAGGGCGGCGAGGGCGGCGAGGGCGGCGACGGGGCGGCGCGAGGGGCGCGGCGGCGACTGTTCCGCGCGGTGCTCGACCGCAACTTCGCCATCGAACCGTCGAGCTCGGAGGCGCTGCAGTGGCTCATCGTCGGCTTCCTCGCGCTGCTGAACCTCGGCGCGCTGTACTTCGTCCTGCTCAAGGGCTTCAGCCGCGGCTACGACTGGCAGATCAGTCTGCTGCGCGTCTGTCTGCTGCAGTGGGCCGCCGAGGTGCTGCTGCACGAGACGGCGCAGGTCTTCGTGCTCTACTTCCTCGTGCCCAACGTGCTCTACGAGGACGTGCAGCGCCGCCTCGTGCGGCTCGTGCACGCGGCGATGGACTGGCTCGACGCGATGCGCGGCGCCGACGGCCGCGTGCGCACCGCCGCGTCGGTGGCGGCGGCGCCGGCGTCGCCGTCGGCGGGCGCCGTGGCGACGTGGTCGTGGGCCGCGGCCGACGCGGAGGCGGCCTCAACGACGACGACGCCGCCGCCGCTGCCGCCGCTGCCGTCGCGCTGGTCAGTGGCGCAGGTCTTCGCGGCGGAGAAGGCGCAGCTGCTCGAGAGCCAGTTCGTCGACCACTTCGTCGCCACGGCCGGCGACGACGACGGCGCCAGCGCGGCGCCGATGGCCGCCGCGACGGTCGCAGCGGCCGCCGGTGGCGCGCCGTGGCGGGGCCACTCGTGGCTCGAGGCGCTGGCGCGTCAGCAGCCGCGCGTGCAGTCGCTGGTGGCGTACGCGGCGTCGCTGAGCCTCTACGGCGTCATGCACATGGTCTGGAACGCGCTGCGCGTCTCCGGCGGGCCGCAGGCCGGCGCGGTGATGGCCGTCGTCGTGCTGGCCGTCGTCGCGGCGGTCGTGGCGGTCGCCTGGCGGCTGCACCGCGCGGCGCGCGACTACTACGCGACGGTGGTGCGGCCGCGGCTGTCGTACGAGCGCTACCTGGCGCGGCGCCCCGCGGCGCTGCGCCTGGCCGACGGCGACGACGTCGACGTCGTCGCCGTCGGCGGCGCGGCCGGCGCAGCGTCGCGGCTGGCCACCGCGACCGCCGCCAACGGCGACGGCGACCGCCGCGGCGCGTCGCAGTCGTCGTCATCGTCGTCGTCGCGACGCGAAAGCCGCCGCGAAGACGCCGCCGCCGGCGACGACGCAGCCGACGACGACGGAGCGGAGCGCAGCGAGGCCGCGTCACCGTCGAGCGCCTTCGACGCGAGCGACGCGGTGGGCGATGCGGAGCGACGCAAAGGCGATGGCGACGAGGCGCAGGCGTCGACGGAGTCGTCGTCGCTCGTCTGGTCCGACGTCGACGACGGCGACTTCTACGTCGCCGCCAAGCGCGCGCCATCGCCCGTCGCACTGGGGCCCTCCGCCCTCTCCGCCACCGCAGCTGTCGCCGCCGTTGACGCCAATGCCACCGCCACCGCCGCCACCGCCGCCGCCACCGCCGCTACCGCCGCCACCGCCGCCACCGCCGCCACCGCCGCCACCACCGCCACCGTCGCTGCGTTTCCCGCCGCGAGCCCCTCCGCAGCCACCGCCTCCGCCGCATCCTCCACCGCCGCCGCCACCGCCGCCGTCGAGCGGCCGGCGTCGCGACCGCTGCCGCATTTGCACCCGCAGCCGCTGCGTGCGTCGGTCGTGGCCAGTGCCGCGCCGCTCGTGTCGCAGTCGTTTTCGGCGGCGGAGCCCGTCGCGAGCCTCGTGGCAGCGGCGGGCAGCGGCCGCTACATCGCGCGCACGCCGCTGCTCAACGTGACGGTGCACCACCAGCTCGGCGCGTCGCCGTCGACCAAAGCGGCGTCGTTCTCGCCGCTCGCCGCCCTCGCCGCGCTGCCGATTTTGCCGCTCGAACCGCCGACCGACGCCGCTCGGGGCGGCTCGCAGCGTCCGCAGCTGCCAGCGCGCCAGCTGCCCGCCCTGCGCCACAGCTCCGTCGGCCGCACCGGCAGCCAGAGCACCGGCAGCCAGAGCAGTGGCAGCAGCGGCGGCAGCTCTTCGCAGCCGCTGTCGTCGCCGTCGCCGCTGTCGCTGTCGCTGTCGTTCGACCAGCTGCCGCTGTGAGCGCGGCCGCTGTGAGCGCGGCCCCGGCCCCGGCCCCGGCCCCACCCGTAGTATGTCCTTAGTATGCCCCCCGCCGCCGTCGCGGCCTCTACCGTCGCCGCGGCTCGTTAGTTCGTCCGTCAATCGCGTGTCGCCTCCGTCGGGCGGCCGCGTGTGTCGCTGTGTCTCTGTGTCTCTGTCGCGTTATCTTTCGAGCCCCCGCGGCGCCGGTGTGGCCCGCTCGCTGGCTCTGTGTGTCCGTGTCTCTCTGTGCCTCTGTATCTCTCTCGGTGTCGCAGTGTCGCGAGTCTTTTATCGTTTGGTTTATCAGTCGCGGCCTAGCGCCGTCCCCGCCCGCGGGCGCATATCCCTCGTCCGCCGGTGCCGTGTGCCGTATGTCGCGTGTCGCGTGCCTGTGCCGCCGTAGTTCGCCGCATTTCGCCGCATTTCGCCCACGTGCTCGTCGCTCGATCATCTATTCATTTGTTAGCTGTAGCCATTCCCCCCGCCCCCTCCCGCCGCGCGACGTCGTCGAGGTCGTCCGCTGGCGCGTCTCGCCCGGTGCGCCGCGCCATCGGACGCCCGCCGCCGCCGTCGCGGTCGTCTCTCATCGCTGGCTGTCCGTCCCCATCTGCCTCCGATTCGCCGTGTCATTTGTGTGGAACCGCCCGCAGTCCCCCGCGTCTGCCGCCGGTTGCATGTCGGTCGCGTTAGTAATGAGACCACTGCCTAAGTGTCTGTAGTAAGCCAAGCGACGTGTGTTTCGGTGTGTTTTGGTGTGGTGGTGGGTGTGTCGCAGGGTAAAGTACTTCGAAGGGGCAGCGGTGAAACGAATGGCGCGAGCGGAAACAGCTAAACGATAGGGAGCTATGTGTAGGGGAAGAGGGCGCCGAGGCGCCGGCTAAGAGGTCTACGGCGAGACGCGGACGCTTCATTGCGCCTCGTCCAACGCGGCGACGCCGGGCAGCTCGAGGCCCTCGAGCATCTCGAGCGACGCGCCGCCGCCGGTGGAAATGTGCGACATCTTGTCGCTGAGCTTGGTCGCCGCGACGGCCGCGACGGAGTCACCGCCGCCGATGACGGTGATGCCGCCGCGCGAAGTGACGTCGGCCAACGTGTGGGCGATGGCGAAGGTGCCCTTGGCGAACTTGTCGAACTCGAAGACGCCCATGGGGCCGTTCCAGACGATGGTGTTGCACGAGGACAGCTCGCGGTTGAAGAGCTCGATCGACTTGCTGCCGATGTCGAGACCCATCCAGTCGGCGGGGATGGCGGAGACGTCGACTTCCTTCGCGTCGGCGTCGGCTTTGAACTCGTTGGCGATGACCACGTCGGTGGGGAGGAAGAGCTGCACGTTCTTCTTCGCGGCGAGCTCCAGCAGCTCCTTGGCCATGGGGATGTACTCCTCCTCAACCATTGACTTGCCGACGTTCAGGCCCTGGGCGCGGTAGAAGGTGAAGATCATGCCGCCGCCGATGAAGATCTTGTCGCACTTCTCGATGAGCGACTTGATCACGGGGATCTTCGTCGACACCTTCGCGCCGCCGACGACCGCCGCGAAGGGGCGCTTCGGGCTGTCCACGGCGCCCTTCAAGAACTTCAACTCCTTCTCCATGAGGAAGCCCGCCACCTTGTTGCTGACGTACTTGGCCACGCCCTCAGTGGAGGCGTGCGCGCGGTGCGCCGTGCCGAACGCGTCGTTCACGTAGACGTCGGCATGCGCCGCCAGCTTCTTCGCGAACTCGGCGTCGTTTTGCTCTTCCTCCTTGTAGAAGCGAGTGTTCTCCAAGACGATGACGTCGCCGGACTTCATGTTGGAGACGGCGGTGTCGACCGCGGGGCCGATGCAGTCGGACACCGCCACAACGGGCTTCGAGATCAACTCGCTCAGGCGCTTCGCCATCGGTGCCAAACGCATCTTCTCGTTCACTTCACCCTTGGGGCGTCCGTTGTGCGAAACGAGCATGACCTTGGCACCAGCATTCGACAAGAAGTTGATGGTGGGCAACGCTTCGCGAATGCGAGTGTCGTCAGTGATCTTGGTGGCGTCCTTCTTGTCTACGGGAACGTTGAAATCAACACGCACCAAGACCTTTGCATCCTTCAGCAAGGTGGGCTTCTCACGAGCAAGTTGCTCCACAGTCTTCTTGTATCCACGTGCGAAGGTGGTGGACAGGCCCGTGCGGAAGGTGGTTTGCAAACGAGAGAACATGATGATCAAGCAGAGGAGATACGACAAGCGATGTGATGTCGACAGAATCTTCAAAACCGGGATGGATCAACCAAGGAAGGTGATTCGCATTGTGATCTTCGTCGAAGTTGCTTCCGGCGTGCAGATCGCTGCTCGAGCGCTGCGCAGGAAAAAAATTTGCAACGCGCCGCGCAGCGATTTCCGCGACACCGACGAAGCGGCGGCACGACGACGACGACGACCACGACAGCAGCGTGTCGCCAAAGACGTTTCAGATCTGTGCATCTCTCCCGCCACCACGGCGCGGTCCAGTGCCAACGTGATCGGGTACTTACTAGGCCGACAACACTAAGGGACGCAAGAGCAAGCAGCAAACCAGCACACATAGAAGGGGAAACACGCCGAAAGAAACACGATTGGAACTGAGTTTGTTGTGCACTCAACGGAATTAACCCTTTCGCTTCTCGTTGGACCCATACGAACTCCCCACACAACTACATCACCCGCTAACGCCGCTAAGCACCAAAAACAGCAGCATACGGCCACAAAAATACTACAACGGACATCAACAACGCGACGGATAGATTCCCCACAATCACCGCTATGAAGGGGTGTCCAACAGGGTCTGCAGGTGCTCGCTCACCCACGCCTGCAGCCTAGCCGTGTTTCTCTTGCCCAGCCACCACGGGTTATCGAAACGATTGCCTAGCATCGTCAGCCACGATATCTTCCGTGTCCGAGCATCGCCGATGTATGCGTCTTCAACGAAGTCGTTGTGCTCAACCTCGTCGAGCATCATCTCCAGCACCTCCTCGTGCAGCCCGCCGCTGACATGCAGGTTCGTCAGCCACTTCGACACACGCGCACACCAGCCTTGCTCCGAGCCGCCAGAATGTGCTGCAATGAGCAGTAGTCGATACTTGTGCAAGACACGCAGATGGCGGACGTCGATCCGTCTGGGATCCAACGCGTACAGCGAATGCAACGGATCCGAGTGGTAGTTGTTCATCAGCAGCTCGCGCAGCGGGACAAACCGCTGGATGCCCTCGAGTAAAGCACCCAAGGCCTCGATTGGAATCGTCTTGATCGTGTGGTCGAAGACCAGCCACGCCGAGAATTTCTTCGGGGCCCAGGACGACAGCGCCGCCGAGGTCTTAGGATGCGTCAGCAGACAATTGATGATGGCCACGTCGTTGCGCCAGAAGGCGTCGCTCAGAAGCTGTCCCAAGCTGCGATCGCAAAACAGGTGGCTGTCACACGTCAGGTCCACCGACAAGAAGTGGTCGATCAAGACCGGCTGCGATGTCTTCACGGCCAGGCGAATCTTCGCTGAGAGGGCTAAGTGGCGGTCGTACGACGACTCCATCGCGACAGTCTCCCACGGGGCCAGCGCCTTCTCTCCATCGGCGGAGAAGAACAGATGGTAGATGTCCAGGCGACCGCGTCGAATCGCCGCCTTGACCCCGATGCTATGCAGTGCGTAGTGTAAGTCCTCCGCCGAGAAGTACAGCCATGTCTGTCGCACGCCGCCACTGCTGCCGTCCTCGCTGTAGCCCGGGTCGATCACCACCAGCTTCTGTGCCCGACTATGACCACAGGCCCGCCACTTATGCAGCAGCCCAGATACTTCCGCCAGTTTCGTGCGGATCTCGTCGATGCCGCCAGAGTTCAGCGTCTGGTGGTACTGCAGCAAGAACGACGACTGGAGCCGCGCCAACACAGCGCCCGGCTGCAGCAGCTTCCCCCGCCGACTCATTGCCGGGCGCGTGCGAGGATCGGCGGATCTCTGCTGCACCTCCCATTCGTCGCAGTACCGCGAATAGTGGGGCGAACAGAAGTAGTCGATGCCCTCGTCGCACACGACATCGTCGACGGCCAACGTCGGTGGCAGCTGCTGCAACAACGCCACTGCGCGCGGTAAGAACTCGTAGTACTCGTTCTCGATGAGCGTATCGAGTATCGTGCTCGATCTTGCCGTCGAGAAAGGATACGAATAAACGAGGACGCGTGGGTCCGGGGCGACGTATCGGTCGATGAACACCGATAGCCACCGCTCGGCTTGCTGCGGGTCACTCTCGCGGACACGCGAGTAGATGTCGTTGATGAACGTGTCGCACTGCCGAACAGGAAACGGATGCTGTACGATGGGCAGAATGCGTGGCACCGCAACCTTCTGTAGTGTCTCTGACGAGGCGTCGATCCACGGAAAAGCATCCATCTTGAATGCGTAGCGGTCGCCGCCCGCGTCGTAAATCGTATCCACGTGCCAGAACTCCGGCACACCGTAGTGATTCATCAGGGTAGTGCACGCACGAGTGTAGCTTTCGGACAAAAACCAATGAAGCATGGCGCAGACAACGGAAGACGCCAGGTAGATGTGGTTGTCGATGAGCCACTCGACGAGAGCGACGGTGGCTCGCTCGGACAGTTCGCTCGCGAAGTTGACCGAGACGAGCGACTGCGCAAATCGTTCGAAATCAATCATGTCCGAAGCCACCTCGAGGAAGACGTCGCCCATGTCACATCTGCCTCGCCGCATCGCGAACACGAAAGCCGACTCGACCAGACGCGTGTTCAGCAGCGACCGATACTGTCCAAGCAGGTACTTCAACACGTCCTCGCTCTCGATCATCACAGCTACTTCCAAAGGGGACTGATTGGTGTGACCAATCGGAATGTTTGACGACAAGTCGAAGCGAAACTCCTCGATCAGCACCTGCAACAGCGGCAAGTTCTTCGACGAGATGGCCAAGGCTAACGGTTCAAAGGCCTCGGATCTGTCCCCAGAGAGCATATCAGATCCATCGCCGAAGTGGAACTCATCGGGGATCACAGGACTTCGCGGTTGAGGAATCAGCTCGGGGTTGCGGCTGAGGATTTGACGCACTTCGTCGATGGCACCGGCCTGACACGCGGCAAGTAACGTGTCGTCCATTGCACTTTTGGCACGCAAATCGACTTCTTCCAATTCATGGACTGGGGGCGATAAGTATGTCGTGTGAGCAAAGCGTACAGTGGCCCAGACATGGACTGATACAAATCCAAAATGGGAAAGCTCCTAGCTCGAGCTCGACATCGCCCATCGCGCCATCGTGATCGTCGTCCTGACCAAGACACGACGATGATGAGATGCTGCGCTCGCTGCTGCTGTCTGTCGGCGGCGGCGCCGCCCTCAGATGTCAGACGTCGGCTTGACTTGGTCTTTGTTCGATGGTGATTCTGACGATTGCACTGGGAAGTGCAAAGATCAGGCACAGCGAAAAACATCATCATTATCTTTCATAAGAAGCTCAGATCTATTCGCAGTCTCTTTCTACTTTAAACCATGAGCCGCTTGAATCGTCTCGAAAACTTCCTGCTTCAACATCCCACTGTTGCGGGTATCTCGATCGGATTAGTCGACGACTATCAAGTTTCGGGACATGCTGTTGGATATGCGACGATTTCTAGCAATGAAGTTCTCGATGCCAGCCATTATCTTCAGTGCGCTTCGCTCTCCAAGACGGTGGCAACGGCGTTCGCAATTGAATACTTCGCCAGTCGAGGCGTCGATTTCCTAACCACACGAGTCAACGACATTCTCTCCTCTGCTGGCGCGGAGTGGAGGATCAAGGTAAATCCAGAGTCGCGGCTGCCGCAGTCGATGGCAGACTCTATCACCATCAACATGTTGGTGAACCACACCGCACTGGGTATGCATTACGTGTTCGGCGTCCCGCTCACGGAGGAATACCCTGGACCGATCGGCTTCCTTACCGCCAATCCTGTCGCAAAGAAGCTTGGCTACAATCCTCTGCTGCTGGAGCGTGAGCCAGGCACGAAGTTTTCGTATTCTGGTGGTGGATACGTAGTGCTGGAGTACCTCATCGAAACGCTGGAAGGACGACCCATTAGCGAGGTCACGAGAGCTTTCCTCGATCGCGTCGGGTTGAAAGAGTTCACATTTTCGCAGCTGGTGATGCCGCTGAACGCGAAACTGGCGCACGGATACCTCAGTCCCAGCGAAGAGGTGCCATACTTGGCCTTTCCGGCGTTCGCGGCCGGCGCCTTGTGCACGCCTCGCGCCTTGGCTCAGTTCCTGACAAATCTGGCTGCTGCTTATCGCTGCCCTGCTGGAATCAGTGGTATCAGCCACCACACGGCTCGTTTAATGCTGGGGGACGCCACTTCGGTTGACTTGGGCGCTATGGACTTCATGGGCGCGAAGATGGGCCTGGGCGTCTTCGTCGCGACCGCTGGCCCGAACAAACTCATGCTGCATCAGGCTGCTAATGACGGCTATCGCGGTGTATATATGCTATGCTTCTACGGTCCTGACGCCGGAAAGGGTTTCGTTATTCTGTGCAATGGCGACAATCCCGCGGTCCTGTTGATCTCGGCCCTGTGTCGCTACCTCCTGGGCCCCGAAGGTACGTGTTTTTCTGTGCAGTTATTTCGGTATTTCTCTCATTGATATTGTCTGTTTGAAAGTCCTGAACGTCGGCGGTATCGACTTCTCCAAATACAGTGACGACCTGCGAGTCAATCTCGACGGTGTGAAGCAGGAGTCCATTGTCAACAAAGGTGAGCCTTTACTCCGCCCGCTCCATGTGAGCCTTTGGTGTCGCACATAGCTTAGTAGCAATTTATGCACCTTGTAGGCTTCAAGGACTTGGTACTGTTCGCGTTCCAACGCCGACCGTCTTTGACGTCCCGGCTGTAGTCGTCTCTCGGGTGTTTTCTCGGTCTACTTTACCTGTTTCCCGTAATCCCAACAGTCAACTATTCTCTTTCTTATAGCACTTTACTGATTGACTCGCATGAAGACTGTACGGCGTGCACACACCGTCGAGTTTATGAGATAACAAGCGTCATGAGTAATGGAATACTAGTATGACGCGCAGCGTGCACCAACAAAAGGCGTTACAGTTTTGTTGACTTCACGTCACCGGTCAGCTCTCCTGCTCGTGCTCAAAGTCGAAGCTGGGAGCTTTTCCCGATCGGACTGGCTTACTTACAGTGCATGTTTCGCTCACGAAGACTGAGCTATTGCCTCCAGTCCATGAATTTGAAGAACCCGATTTGATGTGCTAAGAGTGCAATGGATGACACGTTACTTGTCGCGTGTTGGGCCGGTGACATCGACGAAGTGCGTCAAATCCTCAGCCGCAACCCCGAGCTGATTCCTCAACCGCGAAGTCCTGTGATCCCCGATGAGTTCCACTTCGGCGATGGATCTGATATGCTCTCTGGGGACAGATCCGAGGCCTTTGAACCGTTAGCCTTGGCCATCTCGTCGAAGAACTTGCCGCTGTTGCAGGTGCTGATCGAGGAGTTTCGCTTCGACTTGTCGTCAAACATTCCGATTGGTCACACCAATCAGTCCCCTTTGGAAGTAGCTGTGATGATCGAGAGCGAGGACGTGTTGAAGTACCTGCTTGGACAGTATCGGTCGCTGCTGAACACGCGTCTGGTCGAGTCGGCTTTCGTGTTCGCGATGCGGCGAGGCAGATGTGACATGGGCGACGTCTTCCTCGAGGTGGCTTCGGACATGATTGATTTCGAACGATTTGCGCAGTCGCTCGTCTCGGTCAACTTCGCGAGCGAACTGTCCGAGCGAGCCACCGTCGCTCTCGTCGAGTGGCTCATCGACAACCACATCTACCTGGCGTCTTCCGTTGTCTGCGCCATGCTTCATTGGTTTTTGTCCGAAAGCTACACTCGTGCGTGCACTACCCTGATGAATCACTACGGTGTGCCGGAGTTCTGGCACGTGGATACGATTTACGACGCGGGCGGCGACCGCTACGCATTCAAGATGGATGCTTTTCCGTGGATCGACGCCTCGTCAGAGACACTACAGAAGGTTGCGGTGCCACGCATTCTGCCCATCGTACAGCATCCGTTTCCTGTTCGGCAGTGCGACACGTTCATCAACGACATCTACTCGCGTGTCCGCGAGAGTGACCCGCAGCAAGCCGAGCGGTGGCTATCGGTGTTCATCGACCGATACGTCGCCCCGGACCCACGCGTCCTCGTTTATTCGTATCCTTTCTCGACGGCAAGATCGAGCACGATACTCGATACGCTCATCGAGAACGAGTACTACGAGTTCTTACCGCGCGCAGTGGCGTTGTTGCAGCAGCTGCCACCGACGTTGGCCGTCGACGATGTCGTGTGCGACGAGGGCATCGACTACTTCTGTTCGCCCC